>BGPR01007316.1:60531-71112 GCA_013235015.1 Araneus ventricosus | reverse complement strand
AGTAGGCATATTCGACCTATTCCCTGAGGGCAATCAGGCCTGAAATTTGTGGCAAATATCCAAGTTTGACTTCAAGACTTTTTTCTAGCTTCTTCCGCTTTTGAAATATCGCACTTCCAAACAGACAAATATAATCCCAAAATATTTTTTCTAGCTTCAGAATATTTAAATTATGGAGATCCATCAAAATATCCCGGTCGAATTTTTTGACTATTTTAATACATTCTTTTTTTTACACGAGAAACTAAAAAGAGGAAGAAAATTCGAATTGTAAAAGTTGTCCACTATAAAAATTGTCCATTTATTAAAATAGATTTCCACAAAAAATTCTTCAATATTAAATTTGAAGAATTCATAAAAAATTTATTTCTTTATGTTTGTAACCATGAACATTCCTTAAGTCAGTATATTCTCATAAAAATAGAGAACTAACATTCTGCAATTATCCACGCTTAGCAAGTCATCATATTTGAAGAAGGAAAATAAACACTAAAGATTTCATTTTGCAATTGCTGTTATACTTTCTGACTTCTTTAAAAATGACAGCAAGGAAGACAAATTTTTTTAATTATATTTTTAGTACTGCTCATTTTTTCAGCCGCCGCATGCAGGTACTTGTAGCGGTTTTCTAAAATTCAGTTTCATTTGCCGCATATAGAATATATATTTCAAGAAACGTTTACTCTATTATGATATCTAATCACAAATGTAGAAGAAATGTTATTCAGGTAGGAAATTATTTTAAATCATCCACATTTTGTCTACCTGTAACTCTTTTTAGACACTTTTATTTGACTTCTTTCATGTCCGTAAAGATGGAATTTCTTAATTAATTTATCGCTCACTTCCTGATGTTCTAGGGTTTTGAAATGTTTATACACTTCTGTGTTTTATAACAACAATACACTATTTTAATATTTTCACAGCTTAATTATCAGTTAGTTGATAATTTAATTAAATTTTGTTATCATACGAGTAACGCCATCTAGTAGTAAATTCGTGAAAAATTAATTTCAATATTCCATAATTAGATCTTTTTCAAATTTTTTACTACTATATATTCTCGATAACACTACACTATTTTAATATTGTCAGAACTTATTATTAGTTAATTAATTAATTTAATTTTGATTTCATACGGGTGGTGCCACATGATGGCAAATTTGAGTTTTTTTTTTTTCGAAACTCAGCATTATTTAGAAAAATTAACTATGGATTAAAGTCTAAAAAGTCGAAAGTAGTTAAAATAAAACTAATCCACTTCTTAGTTCACAAATAATAGTGCGTTTGATTATCTTCGTAAAGAGAAGGTAGATAATTCCGGCATTATGCATGGTGTCCACACTTATCGTGGTCCAATAGCTAATTTCTAAACTGTTAGAGATAGACATACAGTTCCAATTGGAAAAATGTTTTAAACGAAAGGAAGAATTATATGTTTTTTGAGTGAATAAATATATTCCTGAAAAAGTTACGAATTCTAACTTTTTATACGATCCCACGGCCTTATCAGTTATATTTAGTAAAATATTCTTGACACTCTAATATTTTATACAAAAAAGCCCCACCCATTTGCAACTAAAACTGACCGAGTTATGGAGCTTTGAATATCGCTGACTTAGACCACTTTACGCCATTTCAATAGCCGTCTTGAAGACGATCCACCAGTCAATGCACAGCACTTGCTCGAGGAGGCCGCTGATTGGTTAAAAATCTTGAAAATTGAAGCTCCAGAACTCGCTCAGTTTTAGTCGCAGAAGAGTTTGACTTGTTTTGTTTAAAATGTTAGAATGTCAAGAATATTTTACTAACTATGACTATGATATTACCGGGGAACCGTATAAAAAATTAGAATTCTTATTTTTTTCAGAGATATATTTAGTGACTAAAAACATATATTACAATTCTTCCCTTTATTTAAAGCATTTTTCCAATTGGAACTATATGTCTATCTCTAAAGGTTTAGAAATTATCTATTGAACCACGATAAGTGTGGACTCCCTGTGTAACTAAATTAAATTACTCAATAAATAAAGGATTGAATCTGAAATGAGCTTTCGACTTTGTAGTCAATATAAGAAAATTAGCATAGGATTTTTAAAATTAGTTTCTCTCTTTAAATTTATGATTTTTCATTGATTGCTATTTTCTAGAGAAATATGGTCCTAACCAAGTAAACATTCCCCTTTCCTTTTTTTCTCTCGTGTTTTTAGTTTCCCTTCTAAATTATTATTTTTCCTTGCTTGCTTGTAACATAAACTACAGTTTTACTCTGAAATAACGAATAAACATCAGATATTGAATGTTCATCCTGGAAGGTCAGGTGGTAAGTTTGGATGAATTGGACATCGCGTGTTTGCTCCTTCAATGATTGATGACTGCTGACAAAATCTCTTCTGCCTGTCATTTTTCTTTTTATCGGAAAAATGCATCAATAATAAATAATATTTTTTTCTTTCCACTTCAGCCGCTCTCTTTAAATTCATGAATATGCTCCGCTTGTGGATTGCCTTTAAATTAATGTAATTGATCTCATTATCCCTCTTTTTCTTGTATGTGAAAGGATAAAACATTTTTATAAAATTCTTGGTCCAAATTGATTGTGTAATCCTCTCGGTAGAAGATTCACAACGAATTTAATATCAGGAGACCATATCTATATAAGATGAAAAATAAATCTGAGATATTCTGTATCCTAGACACACCCGTTTATTCTGTCTCCGTGAATAATTTAGCATATACACATTCCCATAAAAATGTAAACTCATAAAATGAAGGCACTGATACAACGAGGTGGGGATGTTCTATCCTTAATGTATTACTTAGAAGCACCTCTTTTCCCTTAACGTAAGGTCTCTACGTAATGTCTCGGGTCGTAACGTGAGGTCTATTCTTCCTTGGCGTGTAAATTAAGCCAGTATTGTTACGCCTGTAAGATCACGCATGTGCAAAAAATAAAAACATGCAACAATGGCATGTACTTGCCCCGTCAGGGCAAGGACTTAACATTGACAGCGTTTTTCTCTTTCTGAGCAAACGTGATCTTACTGGCGTGACAGTACTGGCTTAATGTAAATGCTGCTTTACTTTGACGAATTATGTTGCCATCAACATTTTCTTACGTGGCATCTAGTAGAATTTAATGCGAAAAACACGACGGAGCGCATTACAGATTATACAAAATGATTAATAAACACAAAGTACTGATTTGTATTATGGAATATTTCAGATTCTTTCATGCCTTTAACTTTGTAAATAGCAAAATGGAAACTAATGTTAGTTCCCGGAAAGGCCAGGTGAAGAAAAAGCATCGACAGATGATCGAACTTCGTGCGGGTAATTTGATATGCGGTACATTTACCTTACCTACCTACTAATGCATAGGTAGTGTGACAAAAATCGTAAAGGCGTAATGCGGATACGCAGAATTCAATTCATTGGTTTCAATCATAGAGTGAAAGAGGAAACCGTTGGTTCGGTTTTTTCAATCGTATTTGTGGTAAATAATGAAGTATTCAAATCAAACTACATATGTGCTGCATTGCTGAGAATCTCGCTTCATTTCTTTTATTGTTCTAAACACATTCAAAATATGTTTCGAAACATCCATTAAGGAACAATGTTAGTACTCAATATGAACAGTGGTTACCAGCTATTGTAGAACATTTAACAGTGATTAACAACTAAGCTTTTTAACTTCTGTTATCTTACAACAAAATGTTTTCAGAATAATTATGAACTAGTTTATCTTCAGGAGAAGGGAACTTTGTTTCAAGATCATATTTCATGTTTGCATAGATTTTGCAGAGCCGCGTACATTTTTAGAAAGTGAAATTATCAACCTTCAACCTATTGTGAAATCAGAGCTGGCTGTTACGGATCGAGAACAAAATAAAACTCCAGTCATTATCACCGCGAGTTGAATGCATTACTTTTAATGAGAATTTAAGAGGAAACTTATAGTTCGATATTATAGTTACACATTGTTATGTGATTAAAATTGTGAAAAAAATTCATTTTTCACAATTTTATTCACATAAAAGTGTGTAAGAAAATGGAAAATTATTTTATCTCTATTTTTAAGAAATATTTAGTAAAATATTCTTGACGCGCTAACATTTTAAACAAAACATGTTCAACTCTTCTGAGACTAAAACTGGCCGAGTTATGATGCTTTAAATATAGCTGTTTTAAACGATTTAGACCATTTCAATTGCTACTTTGAGGAGAATCCGCCAATCAACAGGAAGGACTTTCTCTAGGCGGCCACTGATTGGCTTAAAATAATGAAATTCAGAGCTCCAGAACTCATTCAGACCCGAACTTATTTTTAAAAAAAAACTTTTATGAGCCAAGAATGCTTTACTAAATAAGACTATTAAGGCCAGGGATTGTATAAAAGCTTACTCTGTAATTTTTTAGCAGTATATTCGGACTCAAACCTCACAAAATATAATTATTTATGTCATTTGTAGTATTTCTCCAATTGGATGTGTATTTTATCTTTAAAGGTTTAGAAATTAAATATCGGACCATGATTCGATTGGGACACCCTTTATATACCCTTTATATATAATACCCACATTTTTCAGTTTCCTATAATTTCGGTTACAAAAATATTTCATTATTTAGTACTTATTATATACTAAAAGGATTTAAAACAACTGAAGAGAAATTAATTAAAAATATTAGCAAAAAACTTGCAACCAATGCACCGATGTATGATTAATGTAAATAAGCTAATATAATTTAAAGAAAAAAGTGTTACGATCCTCACTACAATCAAATAAATGTATTCCCTAAGCCATAAAACATTCTTCTATAAATTAAAAAAAATGCATTGAGCTTGCAGAGCGGAAAAAAATCCTTGTTCATTTCTCAGATGATTTAATAGAGCCCAGAGAATTTCTATGTGAAATATATGCAATGAAAAAAATACCCTTCCGCTTAATTGGCTCTTCCTTTTCAGCGCTCTTTTTAATTATTCATAACAATCGGAACCCTTTTGCCTCACTTTTTCTGCACGCCTCATTTTACTCGAGCATGTTTACAGTAATTAAGAATAGAAATTTTTTAGTTTACGAGATGCATTGGTTCTTTTAGTGATTTTGTTTTTCTCCCATGCGTGAAAAATTTTTCTTAATAGAGCTTAACTATAAGACTTTCATACTTAATAAAAGTCCTATAGTTGTCTGTGAATTAATTAATTTATTATTTCCAGCACACGCGTGTACCTGACAAAAATATGTACATACAAAAGAAACAAATCGGCAAACAAAGCTAAAAAAAGCCAAAAACCTGCCTGTTTCACTTGCCGTTTCAAATCTTATTGCACAATATTTTTTCAGTAAGATTTGAAATGGCAACTTGGAATTAGTAAGCAATAAATACAAGTATACACAGTGTGATGCAAAATTAAACGTAAAAACTGTCAGGGGAGGAAGGACAAATAAAAAGAAGCCGAGAACACATTGGAAATTTTGATCAAAAACGTCAACCTGATGCTCCAGATCCAGTGCACATAACAGATTCTTGCGCTAGTCATTTACAGTTCCGATTGCGCATGGAGAAAATGCAAATATTTTATGGCTGGACACTCACGAGCGCTTCTTTTCACGTAAATTCCATCGCTTCACACCAAAACTGATCGTCAATGAGAATTGGAGCGGTGAGCTCGGAAGTTTGAATTAAATATCCAACCTGTTCGGATATTCAGCAGGTCCGCTTGCACTGCCGGGCCATAAATGCTGAAATGCAACCGGTGAAGATATTTGAAGGGATGGGGAGATTCTTACGCTCTAGAGGAAATCGGAGCAAGTAGGGTTTCGCGTTCTGAAGGTAGGGTGTATATTAAATTTTAATGGCACAAAAGCTATTTTTTTGCTATGCTGCGCCACTCGAGGTAAAATATTAGCCGCATGATAAAATACAAAAACAGAAAATGACAATGAAAGTCATAATCTCAATAAAAGTTAGTTTAAGCCATTCTAACAAATTTGCGAATGCAATATCTCTGTGACGATAGATTAAAAGCATTTCGTGAGCTAAGAAAATTTCAATAAAAATGCAATGATTAAATTTGTGATATAAAACCAATAGTTCTGAGAAAAGCAAACAAATTTGAGTGAAGTTTCTAACAGTGTCGCAGATCAAGTGTTAGAGACTCAAGCCACAAACCAGAAGGCGTGGGGAGAAGTAGGTGCGTTAGGAGATCGGAGTTACCCGTAGTGTATGGGTTTCGGTTTTCGTGGAATGGCCATGATTCACCTACCTAAATGGATGGGTGAAAATGGATTAGTGTGGACTGCCACCACACCATTCGCGCGGAGTGAAGCGATCATGAATGACGGGATCAATTATGCTGAGATGAGGCGTACATCTTGTGTATGGAAAAGCTGACAGCAGGAGAAGGGTTTCGACAGTAATGCATGCTAGAAACGGCGCTGAACGGACCTGTACCGCATCTGAAAATGCTTCCTAATTTGAACCGGACCAGTTGAATATGAGACATTCTGTAGCAATAATCATGATTATGCCCTTTAATCCTGCAACCAAACTCATCGTAAGGATCTACATCGCTGCAAATGATTGCGGCATGCCGAATAATCGCGAAAGATCTCGCGAATCCATGCGCTGCCGCAGAAACGCGTGCGAGTGAAGAATTGGTAGTGTGGAAGTACTGGAAGTTGGAAGTTCTGGAATGAAGAACTGTGAATGGTAAAAACTTGCGCATACACTGTCGCGGTTGAACATATGCATACACTATCCAAGTCTAAAGTATCTCCAAATTAAGGATTTTCACCCATTATTGGCTCACTATTTCTACAAAACCATGTATCTTGTAACTCATATTGCAGAAGTTTTATGTCATACAACCTTATGTGACCCTGGCTTGTTTTGGGTTTTCTACCTCCCCTAACAGCTTCTACGCTTCTCTTCTCGAATTTGTTGCACTACTTTGAGACAGCTTGGCGCCATATTGCATTTCCATTTAACTTTTTGCAACTGCTGATAAATTCAAGTACAGTTGGACATTTTTGCCCATGAAAAACGAATCACTTCATGCATTATAAATTTGGATGCAATCTGTAAGTGTCGACAATTTTTCACGACTGACTAGAAGCAAACTAAAACTAACACATACAAGCCCCTACGCCACACCCTGTACATAAATGTCAGCAGTGTTGCCACAAAGTTTAAACAAAATATTCTTTTACCAAGATTTTTACGAAGAGTACAACTAACTTTTTGACTGACCTATGTATAAGATAAATATTTTTTAAAACATTTTAATGTTGTAAATTTAGAAACTAATATTGATTCCTAATTTTAAAAAAATAATTCAGAGGGACACTCAAACTTTATTTAATACTTAAATAAATTAGAAACATTTTCATATATTATAAACCTACTTGTTTTATTATACTAAGTTAAAACACTTTTTCTAACTATCAAGAATTAAACAGAAGCTGTATTCTCTTTTAAAAAATATTGATTTTTTGATTGATACATTCTTATTTTATAATTTTTCCATCCTAAACATAATCTAACATCTTATCTTATTATAATATTATCTTTTAATTGAAGTTCAAAATTTTTGAGCTTTAAATCGTTGTTGAAATTTTATCTAAATATGATCAATTTTCCTCCAACGCATCTTCAGAAATTCTCAACTTCTGGAAGTTTCCAAAGTGATTGATCGATAACAAAACATGTACTTCTTTCAGTAATAAGTAAATGTTTTAAAGTTTTGCTTATTTTAGTGATAATTTTTAACAAATAAATCAGTTCCGTAAAGTCATCACATTTTCGTGTCTAAATCAGCACAGGTTTTAAAAAACATTCAGTTTTTTGATAAATATCCTAGAACAAAATATGAAATTCCTGTTGATTATGCAAGCGCATATCTTGAATCAGCGAAAAATAAATTTAACAAATTTTCAACTTTTCGGAATTATTGTACTCATCATTGAATTTTAGTTTCCCGTCTGGTGATTTTCTAAGTAGATCCAGATTCAAGAGCTTCTACGTCATTTAACGCATGAAACCGGACCAGAGCAGACCTTAATGTGTTTTCTAAGTGTTATTTTCGAGTAATTACTCCGCCCTCGGTAATAAATGGTAAGTGATTACGCATTATTAACGGTCTGAAGGCGGGAAATAATTTAGATTGCTTTTTAATAAAAACTTTGTTGGATTTTTCGAATTGCTCTAAAGGTTAGAGTTACAAAAATATTTTTAAAAAAAGATTGAACTTGAATTTGCTGAAATGAAAATAGAATTGTCTTGGAGATGTTAAGTTCAATTCTTGATGCAACTAAATAATCATACATTTTCTTTTTAAATTTGATAACAATTATGATGTATTTTTATGTCAATTACTTCTAATAATATAAAACAAAATTAATAAAGTTTCTTTCATAAAGATAAACCTTTAAAGGATCTGCAAAGGAATATCAATAGTTGTTGTCTACACATGTTTACAGTTTGAATATATGTATGCCTGATTTTCGCAGACGTGAATCTAATCAATTTAACCCAATGCTATATATTTTATATTGATAAGATAGTCAGTGGAAAGAACTGGTAAGCTGGCTTCTCATAAATGACTAAATTAAACACAACAGTGCGGTTAATCAGAACAACGCAGAAATCCATGAAATCATTGATCAATACATAAATCAGTTAAGAATGATGCCATCAAAGGAATAATAAAACTGGATAATAATTAAAATGATTAATATTTATGTCAGTTCAGTCACACTACAGTCTCAAAGTTTCTTCTATAATTATTCAAATTATCTTTATTTTTTGGCAGTAACGAATCATTAAAAACCTTGCAATAAAGCATGGCATTTACAGTCCTTAATTTCATAGATATTAGTCAACTTTTTTTATGTTTGATTTCAAAGATAAGTTGCATAGTTTATTTATATAGCTATTGAAGAACAGATTGAATACAAAGTGAAAAAACAAAATGCAGAAATTCGGCTTCTTGTACTTCATCAGGGGTCAAACAAGAAGCACAGATTCAGAACAGGACTTTTTTCTGTTGAAGGGATTGACATCGGTCAAAATAAAACCCTTAATTGGCCCTAAAAACCCTGAATTGGAATGGAAGAAAACAGAACATCCTCAAGAAATAAAAAAAAAAAAAAAACAACTCGAACAAAGAAAAGAAAGATTTTAAGCCTTACCTCTATTTACAACAAATGCCATTTCAAAAATTCCGCCTAATGCAACGAGTGCGAAAACAGAAATGGAGGAAAGATAACCCGGTGACTAATATGAGTAAAGCGCCATCTATTGAAGCCAAATAAAAAAGAGAGAGATATTTATTTATTTATTTTTATTTGTTATAATTTTTTATTTTATTATTATTATTTTTTTAATTACTTATATTTTCTATAATTAAAGCATTAATACTGTAGTATTTCCAAGTAAAATTATTTTTTGACGGTATTTAATTAAAATTTTAGTTGCTTTTAGAAAAGATTCCCTGTTGTTAGAAATTCTTTGAATTCTAGAAAATTAAGCAAAAATGTTGTTGTTTTTTAGAACTTTTGTGTAGATGTTTGAATGAAAATGACTAAGAAGATTAATTTTAAATTTAAAATCCTTTCTTTGGCGTAAATGCCAACCGGGATTTCATCCCCGGAAATATCCATATCCAAAAAATTGCAACACAAACGATTAACGTTGGTTATGCCTAAATTAAGTTCTTCTGGATATCAGTTTATAACACTATAATCTTCAATATTCATTAAAACTAAATCATCAATGTATCTGAAACATTGAATAAAATTATCTTTAATAATTTTACTTTCGTAGAAATTGAGAAAAACATTAGCTAGAGATCTAGAAAATTTTGAACCCATAGGAATGCCTTTAATTTGTTTATAGAAGCAAATTCCATTAATAAGGTAGTTTTCCAAAATGCTGAATTTTCATAGGCTTTTCCAGTCTTTTCCCAATAACTTTGCTGTCAAGGTAGCTCTCGTACAAAGAGGTATGTCATGTGGGATGCTCGTGAACGAAATTTCAGAGTTTCGAGACAAAATTTTAGAGTTCATGAAAACAACACCATTTATACTTTTGATTTTGAAAATTTGTTTACCAGCAACCCACATGAAAAACTTCTAGGGGTATGTACTTTTTGTACGAAAGCTAACTTGACAGCGAATTTATTAGGAAAAAAAACTGCATAATCTTATGAAAATTCAATATTTTGGAAAACTACCTTCTCAATGGAATTTGCTTCTATAAACAGATTTCAGGGGGTGAAGTCATGGGTTGGGATCTAAGACAAAGGAGAGGATTTGAAATTTGAAATTAATTTTCTTAGACATTTTCATTCCAACACTTACACAAAAGTTCTGAAACCATAATTTTTGCTCAATTTTTTAGAATTCAAAGAATTTGTAAGAACAGGGAATCTTTTTTCAAAAGCAACTGAAAATTTAATTAAATACCTTCAACAAAATAATTTCTTAAGAACCACTGCAATATTTATGCTCTAATTAAAGAAAATACGAATATTTTTTTTAAAAATAATAATAATAAATAAAGAACTAAAAAATT
>BGPR01007316.1:16523-42182 GCA_013235015.1 Araneus ventricosus | reverse complement strand
GAGATTTGAAGGATTGAGACGGTACCTGTGGAGCCTGCAGTCTAAGAGATTGTGTCTAGCTAAGATCATGGGACTGGGGATGAATAAGCAGTAATATCGATGAGCTTGAGGTGAGGACAGCCAATGCTTGACTACCGAAGAGCTAAGAGAGTTCCCAGCAGAAGGAAGTGTGGATGAGGCCCTGTTAGAGGAGGAGGAGGAGGATAAAAGTGCAACAATCTTGGTGCAATAAGAGAAATGCTTAAAGCATAGGGAAACCGTTATATCGTACATTGAGAAGCACTACTCTAATAAAATGGCCATGCACCTACAAATTTATTGAATGAAATTGCTGTGTCGCGTTTTCGTCAAACCTTTGAAGCTTACAAAAAACACATGTCTCTAGGAGCTTTACAAAAAGAGATTAGTAGGTAATATCAAAATATGCATATCATTTAATTTATTTTCTGCAAACGAATTTGCAATCCAGTTTATATCCCTGATGATAGAAAATATAAAGATGATTCTATGCTCCTTAATAAGTGTTATATAAATTTTTAAATAAATGTTATAAAAAAAAATTCGTGTGTATTTTTGGGCATGGAACGAATTATCGTATATTCTATTACTTCATTCGGAAAAATTGTTTGCTTTACAAATGTTTATATGGAATGATATGGAACAATCATGCTCTTTAAGCAGGAGGTTCCACTGTAATTGAAAGATAAATAAAATCTCTATGAATACTATGTCTCCCTCATCACATCTCAGAAAGAGAGCTCATATTTTTGCCGCCGAAAATCGTACTTATACAGCAAGATTTTAGCTTCGTTGATTGAGTTAATATTCAGGCAGATGATTCTCAATTATCGACTGAGGCGCTATGTACTAGATCTAACCTAATGAAAATCGACCACTTTTGAAAGCAGACACCTTGTTCCAGAGAATCCATTCTAACGACGTATACCTCTGCATGTATTTGATGAGTAATTATGACCCTAAGCGAGTGAGATGAAGCTCTTTAACCTTATATGACAGCGTTCCGTGGAGCTAATTGGCAACGAGTTTATTTTTTCACGACAACGCGAGACCACGGGGCTTAGATTGTGGATAATTTTTCTGAGAGATAATCATTCACTGAATGATGTAGCAGTCATATCCACTGGATCACAACCAGAGCATATGTTTTGTATGTTTTGGAAGTACCTTTGCAAGAAAGTTTCGGATAATTGAAAACTGCATTTATAAGCATAAAAATGCGGTAAAATTTGGGATTTTAAGAAAATTTTGTATCTTCCGAATATTTGAGCTATTCTATAAAAAATGCATGTATTCACATGAAACAAAGCCATTATGTTAAATTGTAAATCATTATAGACCTTCTGTAAAACGGAGTGATCCATAAACATTTTCTATTCATCATTTACTGTTTGGTCCTCATATCCCTTGCAGACCTGAATCACTGTTAAATGTGAGTGAAAGATCTTCTTTGCATGTTCGAGTTCAAGGAAAAATCCATTTAGCCTTCGGAAGATATTCGAAAAAACGTGAAAATCCAAGAGTGCTCACTTTATTCTGTCACCTACCTGTATGTGTATTAAATAAAAATGCCAGTGAGACATTATATTTATTTTTTATTACTCTTATTTTACTTCTCATTTAGCGCTTTTTGCAGATTTTTTATTTTAAAATAAAAAAAAAATTATCCCTGCTTAGACTATATTATCATTATCCATAATTTTTTACCAATAAGAAACCGTATTTGTATTTCTTGTGCATTCAATTTACTTTGACCAATTTTTCCAAATATTTGGCTTCAAAAAATTATATATATATATAATCTTCAAAATATTTTTATTTGTTAAATAAATTATTCCAAGATTTTCTTTAAAAAATCCTAAAATAATTGTATGCCATTTAATTATTTCAATGAAATAAAGTCATCTCTAGATAATCAGAAAAATAGTTACTAAAAACTATAAGAATATTATCTACATTAGATTAGCAATATCCTGCGGCAAATTAGAAAAATGAAGTCTTGCAACAGCAGGTTTCTTGTGGTTTTAATAAGTTACCATTAATTATTTATTCAAATTTTCGAACTAGAGGGTTTTTTTGCATTTTGAAGATTACCATCTTAGGTAATTAATAAACTTACTATTGAGTCATTTTTTCAACTCATGCAATTAGAGTAAAAATTAAATAACCAAAACTACTTAATTAACATAATTAATTTCGTTTAAAGAGTTATATTAAGACTCTTAGCAAAAGTCAGAATTTTTTCAGTCATAAAAAAGTTTGAAAACTTTTTTTTTTACCGAAAAATGCTATAAACTAAGCAACAGTTTGTTAACTAGATTTTGCAACTATTTATTCCCTTATCCTCTTAAAAATAAAATTATACAAATTTGAAGAAAGCTTCTTAGTGTGAGCTCTACAAACAACGGTTTTGAATATTTATGTATATTTATTTAATATGCTTTACAGTAAATCGCCTTTTTTTCATTTAAGTTCAAAATTTCAGAATTAAAAAATAAGATTTTATGAATTTAATTATTATCTACTTTTATCATTCAAAAATAAAATGTTTTAAATGCTTATGTTGCTTTCGTTAATCATAAAATTCTTATGATCATAAATAAGAGCAATTTATCTATCAGTTAACTGTCAAATTAAGGTTCATTAATAATACACCTAATATATTATTCGAACACCTTTCATTTCTAATTATTCAGCTGTATCTAAATCTTAGAAATAGAAGAATGCTTCCTTTCTATGTATCATTTTGATCTTGCAGAAACATTTTGCAGTGCATTAAGGGTTAATTTAACTTTATCACTAAACTTAAAATCATCAAAGTGTGCAAGCAATTGTAGACAAACACTCATTTCTAATCACTACTGTGATTGCTATTTTTATCACTAAGGCATTTATTACACCAATATTTACTTTCCTTATTATATCGTTTCAAAACATTTCTGTTCTAAGCCAAGCACAGGCGCAATATAAATGAAATATTTCAGTTTTAGGCAGAATTTAAATGAATAATGAGCTTTCGGGCTTGAAAAAATATTCGTTTACAAGTGTCCGAAGTAAAGAATATGATTTAATTTCTTAACTGCTAATAATTAGTACATTTAGGATATTTGTAATAATTTTAACCTCTTGACCTATGAATTTTTTTAGCCATCTTATTAGATGGCACTTCCTATTTTGGATGCTTATTGTTATTTCAGTCTCTATAGGCAGTGGCGCAGCTGCAACTTTTGCAGCCTTGCAAAATACCGCCCTTCCTTTACAAATTGCATAGGGCACATAAGCTTCAAAATAAGAAGAAAGAAACAAAAAACACTTATTAGTAACGTAATTCGTCTTTTGACTCTCTAAATCTCTACAGATAATAACGCGAGAAATCGCGTGTGCGTTTCTTTTTCACATATTGGCAATTTACCGACAAAAGGTGGAAAATACGAATTAATTACATTAATTTTTTATGCACACAATGGTTGAGCTACTGCCATTGTTTTCCTTATTTATAAAATTGTTTTACTGTATGTTTGATTTTTTCGCCCATTTAGAAGTGCCGCACGGGATGGAACGCCCCTACACCCCCTTTTAATTACGCCACTGTCTAAAAGAAAGCAATGAGTGTAATGCACCACTGCGTATGAAAGGGTTAAAGGCCTGCTCCCCCCTCACTCTGTGCATAGGTGAAAGTAAAACAAAATGGTGCTATCTCATTTTAGAAGAATGTAAAACAATTGACCCCATTTTTAATAGTTAAAAATAGACATGTTTGATTATAATTCACATAATTTCATTCAGCTGTTTTTCAGACAAGCGCTGCACTAGAATATCATTTTTTCTTACAGCTTTTTCCTTTGCATATAAGCTTAAATAGATATCGCGCCATTATGCCATCTTTCTAATTTTTCGCCACCCCTGTTTTGGGTGTAGTATGCATATATTTCATGATTTCTGTGTCCCCAACGGTCCGTGTAATGGCCTTACACTCATCCGGGTAGGTTGGGTCGGAGTGGGTGCTGAAAAAATTATTTTCTTGGGGTTCTTTTGTATTTTGCTTTTATATGAATGTTATCTTTATCGTCGTTAATTTCCACCCTTGTTTTGGGTGTAGTTTGTACTTTATAGTGTTTTATATGTCTTCGCCTCCTGCTCGTGAAAGGCCTTACACCCTTCTGGGTAGGTTGGATCGGTGTTAATAATAATAATAAGTAAAATTTCAATAATCCCCACTGGGAGCTCATATATTTATCTTCTTGGTTTCCTGAAGACAGTTTTACGTCCTTTCCCTGCTGTACCACCTCGTGTTTTATCGCTAGCTTCATTGTTTAAGTGAGTTGACAGAAGGGATAATCCCACATGTTATCGAAAGAGACTGCAAACTTTATATTTCAATCACTTGAAAAGCAAAACATACTCTTTCCTGTTTCTTTGCCAGAATCACAGTTTTAATTGGATATTTTGAGATTTTATTTACCCATAATCCAAGCATTAATGTTTAAAAGATAACATATTATTTGAATAAAAATGTTTTTTATATTAAGTCTCTATGTGACGATGTGAATCTACATCCAAAAGCTATGACTTTTTAGTGGTAAATATTAGATAATTTTGATATTCTTCGTATTAAAAACGTTTGCCCAAAGACTGGGCAGTATTTAGCTATCAGTATTCGAAGAAGATCTCAATATAGAATAGTTAACCGATTCGCCTCGAAGACCAAGTGTATTTATTATTCAAAAGTTTCCTGAAAATGGAAACTTTGAGCATAAGAAAAGGAATTACTTTTTCAGACTATTTCTTCAACGACCACAGATTGAGATAAGGACGCAAAAACATCTGCATAAATAAATGCATTTGAATAAAATTCTCTCTGAATTAAGAAGGAAATTAATGGTAGAATTCGGTTTTCATTCAACAGAATAGGAAGTCATTTTATTAGCACGCAAACGGAAATAAATTTATTTCGATCTCTCGAAAAAAATTTTAAAGGATTTACTTTCACATACATTATTTATAAGTTTTCAGAGAAATATCTTCCAAGAAGCTTAGTATTAGAGAAGGATTACTTCTCATAGTGTATACACCTTACAAAAAGACTTGGTTCAATATTTTAAACTTCAAATATTTCCATAAATGAAATCTTTTGTCTGATTTTATATTTAACATTAGATGAAGTTCTTCGTGTACCAGTCAAAGTAATAAGCAAAAATCTTAGAAAAGAATTTTAATACTCATCTCGTTTTAAATTTCTTTGGAATATGACAAGCCTCACTCAAACAGAAAAGAAATTGAACTGTACTACGTTCCTGCTTCTAATAAAAGAAACTCAAAGTTTACTTTTTAAATGAGAATAAAAGATTTTCCCAAGATAAACTTCTACAGGAAGATTGACTAAAATGAAAGACTAACACATGATACAAAAAAATTAATGTAGCTTCACTGTTAAAATATTTTATGCTCGACTTCTAGGTACTAGCAGTGTACTTATTAAAAAAAATCAATTACTGTCTTCTCTAACAATATTTTAGAAAGAATAATGTTTTTTTCCAAATAAATAAAATAACTATGATTCCCTAACCGATAATGCAAGTTCACAACGATAAGAGTTTAAAAATGTATCCTGTAATATCAATATTGTAAAGCATTCAAAATAAATAAAATTAATTACAGTTCATTATTTGAGAATTGCTTTATTTCCCATTTTTTAAGTAGTGAAATTTCACGAATTATATTTTTAATTGATGTGCAAAATACATTAGAAATACAATGAAAGAATGTTACTGAGAACAATGTTAATAAAGTTTAGCAGTGACTTCATTTACATTTGCATTTATATCGTCTATCGGTGACAGCAGTTCCCTTCATTTAAGAAAAAAATGTATATTATTATGAAATGATATAGAAGGAATGGCTTAGCAAAAAATCAGATGTAAGTTAGAAATGATACTTTAGAACAGTGGGGGCGGACCTATGTCCCACTAAGGCTTTTTAAATGACTCACACTTTGATTGTTTTATAAACTTATTTTTTATATTATGAAAAGAGACAATCGAAAATATTAATATATTAGAGTATAAATAACTTATGTTGAATTTATATAAAAAATATTTCCAAGTGAACGTTGACTAACTCATTTTCTAACGCATCACTTCACCTGTGTATGACTCATGACCAGTTTGTCATATACTTGGAGCACGTATTCATTGCATAGTAGGAAAGGAATGTACAATGGCGGAAAGAAAAGGATCCACCCAGCATTATTCTGCGATCCTTCATTGGGTATTTAAAAAAAGGTACCGATCTTCAGGAAATAATGTATACTAACAGATTCTATAGTTAAAAATTTCATAAGGGGTCATCTAAATATTGAAAATTGCACTAACTTTAAAAGTTTCAATAGCAACACACATTTTTAATATAATAAATAAATTTCTCATGTAGAAATAACCAAAAAAATAAATTTTGGTTAATATGCCAATGAATATCGGAAGATATTCGACATTTTTTGTTCTAAATAGAAAAGGGACGTCTCCACATTTAGGCAGAGAAGTTATCTTTTTTCATTTAAATGTGGTTTAATGTGTGTGTGGATTTTAAATTATGTTAAATGTTATTTTTAAAGTAATGATCTACATTTTACAATCGGTAAAACTTGATGCGTAAAAAAAAATAAATAGTGTAATATTACACCACTTTCATTCATAAAATTTTATTTTTTATATATAAATAGTTAATTTTTTATATATTAAAATTTTAAAAAATAAAGTGATGTAATGATTATAATTAATAATGAAAACGTTTTCGAAATAATGACGCCCCCTTAAGTGCATCGTTTAACAGCGGAAATTGAAAACTTAATATAAATTCAAAACTTCTCTTATGAATATGCGGAAATTTTGCATAGGCTTATCAAATGTCCATCTGCTTCGTTTACTGTTAAAATTTAGAAGTGTTGCTATTCAAAAAATTTTAACATCACTTTTGATAAAATATTTAATGTAGTCAAAATTATTTTAATATAAAAAGTGAAAGTGTAAAATGTGCGGTTTCATACTATTACATAAACATATTCTAGGTCAATAGTTAAATTGTATCTCAAGATATCAATAAAAATTCAAAATTTTATTTTAACATTAGAAACTCAAAATTTCATTTTCTTATAATTCCGAAACAAAAAGTGCTGGGATGTTGAAACTTGGTATTCCAGCATAAAAGTTTATGTAGTTTCGAAGAATTTTAAGAAAAATGTGTGTTTCCATTGGAAATTCTGAAGTTAGTGTAATAATAAATATGTATATGACCCCTTATGGATATTTTAAGCATGAAACCTTTTACTAGACCTTATTTCCTGAAAATTGGTAACTTTTGTTTTAATACGCGATGGACAATGACAAAATAATGCTGGGTGGTCGCAGTGTTGAACTAACTGGCAGCCTTGGTGTACGTGTCTAGAAGTTTTTAATAATTCAACTTGATTAACATTTTTTATTATGAAGTTTGGAACAACAAATGGAAACGTAAATTTTTTTAGACAGTTTTAAAAGTGAGGGAAAAAAAAGATAACTGTCAAGTTTTTTCTGTTCACAAATTTACGGCGTTTCCAAATTATCAGTACCCCTTTTTTATCACACACTCCTTTCCAATTGACACCACTGACTTAGTAACCCACGGGCTAGCATTAAAAAAATAATGAACAAAATTTGACCCAATTCTCAAACAGCTTCGCCATCACTGGTATGGAAAGTTTTAAATCATTCAAATCTTGTGAGTTTAGATTAGTTTAGTTAGATTAACATCTATTCATTTTGTAGCTATACATCGGCTATTTGGAACCTAGGTACCGAGAACAACGATTGAGTTAGCCTGTCTCTAAACTTCAAAACCTCACCAACAGAAGCACCTTTTACCTTCACGGATTTGATGTATAACTGGTCGGTGAAAACAGCAGATCTTTGCCGGAATGACATCACGGATCCGTTACCTTCTGGCTCGAAATTAAGCCAGAAGATCTTATTATTCCATTCTTTTTCAAAAACTGTGGAGATGTCAACGTTGAATTGTAAATAAACGTAGTTAATTAAGGCAGTCGTTGAGATGATATTTAATTAGCCTATTTTGATAGTTTATAAGTAATAAACGATACATTTACAATGCAAATTATTTCGGCTCGAAGAAATTTATTATGTATTATTTTTGTCTTTCATAGGAGCCGAAAAATTATTCAGATAGTTCATTAACAGACCACTTTTCCCTATAATACGAGCACCTCTTTAATACATAATAAAAAAATCCTAAAATAGTTTTTGCGTGGATTAATAAATTCAAAACCATTTAGTGATTTTATTTGTCGATTATTCTAGTTGAAATTGTTATTCTGTAGTAGAGAACTAACAATTTTAATTTAAGAATAGTAAGAAAATATTTGTAGAACGGTTCGGATATTGTTAGTAATGTTCAAATTTCTAGTTTAGTTTTTCCTTTTCCCTTTCGCCTTTGAACCACAAATAGACCTACGATACGATATGAAAACAATTAATAAAGGGTAATCTTTTCAGTTTATTAGAGTTTTTATTAAGATGGTCTCAATTCGTGTTAAGACCTAGCGGAAAAATATGAGTTTTCTTACAGACAACTGGTAATCATAATCTCGTAGTAATTACAATACTTGTGATATTTAAACCACACAGACACACAGCAATGATGCATAGGGATAGAAATGATGGTTAAATCCTAGAATCTGAAATCTGGTTGGAAACATGTGTGAAAATGATACACGGTGGCTGAATAGATTAGGTAGGTGAGCAATATGAGGTTGTACAACATAATAGCAAAATTTGTGTGATGAAGGTGCAGCGGAATTGGTGTAAATGGTAAGAAGCAAAAAGATGACAAGAAGCTTGTCTTGATACGCTGAGAGTTAAAGGTTGTCTAGCTTGACGTTGCTCGTGATACTGAGGTTATAGATTATTTTTCTCTGTCTAGCTCTGTGACAGTTAAGTTTAAGTAAAAGGTCGGTAAATGTGGAGTTTACGGCACCCACCTGTTTCTCGCCAGTTTTTCTTGGTGCATTTTCAAGTGCAGTCGCCAAATACTATTTTGTACGTGCAGTGCGCTTTTTATTGCACTCTTGCACATGCGTCACCAGAAAACGAGAGATTGAGCGCGCAATGCCTGCAGCATTTCAAGTGTGTACCGCTCAAGTGTTTTTAACTTAAAAAATATCAGCGGCTTCGCTTTCAGCATAGCGGAATACTCGTAGCTTCGCTTATTCACTAAGAAACGAAAGACACAGAATAACATACACGGTACTGAACCGATATTCAATCTGAAGAATTCCAAACGAAGTTTTATTCAAATTCGAATTTATCGACCAATTGCATCGAAGAGTTGAACAAAACAGTCCAATAGAAACGTGGCGCAATATAGCCTGATAAGCAAAACATCGATGAAAAGATCAATTTGTGGCATGCGCGCTTGTCACTCGTTAAAAACATCTAGAACACCTCATCCAAAACAAATTCTCTCTCATCGATGTTCTTGGCGGCAAAGAGTTAGCGATCCTAAGAGGAACGAAATAAGTGTGTACCGTAAATTCCACATAAACCAAAAAGTCTTTATTTAGCAATCCAAAAAGATTCCTTGCTGTGCATTTCTGTTATAATCTAGGATAAAACTCATTCAGAATTCTTATTATAATCAACTCAATTATCTCCGTATTGTTACCGATTTGGAAATTTTCATAAGACAATATGTATATCATCCTGCTTAATTCGAGTTTTCACTGCAGATAGAACAAAATAACGCCAAATTAATTAATGATTAGATGCATAATCTGTGTACTGACTTTCTTAATTGTCAGGATTTGCAAATCGTCTTATAACTTCCACAAAATACATCTTATCATGCCTTATTTTATCATTCAATTAAATTTACTTCACTTGAACAGTTTTTAGGTAGATTCCTTACAGGAAGTCTACCTATTGCAATGGTTCTCATAACACAACTTTCGGAAAATTTCTGCAGATCTTCACCATCATGACCCCCGATTATGACCATATATATATATATATATATATATATATATATATGTATGTATAACTTATAACTCTTTTTCCCATGTTATCTTGTGAACACGATAACTGGAGTAATTTTGATGTAAATTTAACCAGCCTGGTATATGTTGTAAGGATAGTGAAAATCTCGGTCGAGTTCGTAGATGGCCTATCCAGCTCAAAATGGGTGGAAATGGTGAGGGGGGGGAATTTTCATTTTCCCATAATTCCTTTACAATTGAAAATGCAAAGAAAATTCAAATTAGGCGAATTATTGCCTTATCATAACGAACATTTTTGCATTTAAACTTTTTCGATAGCTACAATTGCTTAGAAGTTATGAGCTGAAAAGTGATTTTCCCACCCTTCCCCTCCTCTCTCCCTAACTTAAAGTACGTTTTAACCTATGGATGTTACCCCTTGTTGGAAAGCTCTCATCATTTGCAGTCTCTTCCACCCGCTTTCATTCCTGCAGCTCTAATCCTTGTGAGAATAGAGGGCGAAAAGTTCTTTTCCTTATTATTAGTATAGACGTCTATATATATATACAAAACGCTTTTGCCCATGTTATCTTGTGAACACGATAACTAGAGTAATTTTGATTAGATTTTAATCGGCGAGGGATATGTTGTAAGTTCGGTGAAAATATCAACCGAGTTTGTAGATGGGCTAACCAGCTAAAAGAGGGTGGAAATGGTGGGGGACTGAAAATTTCATTTTCCCATAATTCTTTTATGATTGAAGATAGAATGAAAACTCAAAATAGGTGAATTATTGCCTCTTTATAATAAACAACTTTTGCATTGAAACTTTTTTGATATCTACAATTTTTTAGAAGTTATGGGCTAAAATGCTACTTTCAATCCCCTCCCCCATTTTATCATTTCCTCATAGCTCTGTTACTACTAAAGATAGGAAAAAAATTCAATTAGGGGAATTATCACCTTATAAGAACGAACAACTTTTATATTAAAAGTTTTTGTCAGCTAAAATTGCTTAGAAGTTATGAGCTGAAAAGCGTTATTTAATTCCCCAGGCCCCTCAATTTATCATTTCCCCATTACTCTGTTACGATTGAAGATAGAAAGAAACTTTCAATTAGGAGAATTATCACATAATCATAACGAACAACTTTTATGCTAAAAGTGTTTTGACAGCTACAATTGCTTAGTAGTTATGAGCTGA
Source organism: Araneus ventricosus (assembly GCA_013235015.1). NCBI lineage: Eukaryota > Metazoa > Arthropoda > Arachnida > Araneae > Araneidae > Araneus > Araneus ventricosus. Next base: position 30,939 of record BGPR01007316.1, on the reverse strand, counting down.
AAAGCGATGTTCAATTCCCCCCAATTTATCTTCTCCTCATAGCTCCGTTACGATTGAAGATAGAAAGAAAATTTCAATTAGGGGAATTATCACCTTATCATAAAAAACTACTTTTATATTGAAAGTTTCTTGACAGCAAAAATTACTTAGAAGTTATGTGCTCCTATCAGTCGCATTCACTTTCACTTTTTGGACGGTAAACAAGCTGATATACCTGGCTTTGCTCTGGATTAAAATGATTTCATGTCTAATATTTTTAATATAAAAACTACTATTGTATAAAAATCATAATACACAAATTCCTTTTCTGATCTGAAACGTTTTTAATTAAAATGAGAATGTCAATTGAAACAAACGATTTTTAAAAATATCTGTTTTCTGCATAAATTATTATTTGTTATATAGGTACTTCAAATTTCGTTAACAATTGCTAATGTAAAAGAAAGAAAGGTTTCAATGAATATTTTATTATATTATTCATTAATTTAAAGAATTAAAATAAATCAATCATTATTAGGTCAAGATATAAATGGCTAATAGTCTACTTATAAAATTTTCTTTAAGCATTAGTCAAGAATTCTGTGAATGTATTCAGGAAACTTTATATATTCATATTATTCTTGTTCTTCAAGAATAAAGAATATTGTTACGAATTCAGTATAAAATTAATTTTGAAAAAATTTGAAAATGAGAGAAACAAATTGTATGGAAATGGAATTTTTGTCACTGAAATACAAATTTTATTTAAAATGTAATAAGGTGTAAAAATAGTTTCGTGAGATAATATTTTCCAAAGATATCGCGGAAAAAAGCATTGTTTAATTTTTAATTAACAGAAATTGTAAGTAACTTTTGGGCCTTGAAAAGTTGAGGTGAACTTTCTCTTGTCTTAAATAAAAAGTATCCAAAGTCTGGTTGAAATCAGTCCAGTGGTTTAGGAGATGTGGAGCATACATACAGACACAATAACTTTTATTTAAATTAAGATAATTATTAAATCATAACAAGATTAAGATTGCTGGCATATACTATGAGCCATTAAAAGGTTTTAGTGAAGATATCTTCACAATTAACTAAATATTTAATTTTATTTAAGTAAATAGTTAATTTTAATTAATCCAACACTTAATTTTAATAATTAATTTGATAATTAGCTAATTTGACAGATTAATTTAATTTCATATTTAACTAAACATGGCTGCGCCAAGATTTGTTTAATAAATTTAATATAAAATAGCCAAAAAAGATAGATATATAAGAGTTCCCTTTATCCTTTTTTATATTGAAAAATATCTCCTTAACTTTAAAATTGTTTTGGGGTTTCCTGCCTGATTATTTGCTTTTAACTGTTGATGGAGATTTAAATTTCCTGTTCAAAATAGCTGCATTGAAATCCTGTGCTTTAAACACACGTGCTAAATTTGCAACACTCAATGTTTGATAATTTTTATTCTCTTATGTGTTAAGAATTTAGTGACTATTATCTCTGTAACCAGGGAGTTCTCTAAATGAGCCCCTGCTGGTAATGTTTAAATGTTTCAAGTCATGTGATTTTGCCATATGACAAAGTAATGTTCGCACAATTATATGGTAACCTAGATTAAATAAACTAATCTGAGACTTGTTCTTCATTCGTGTCAAGTATCAATTTCTTGCTACTGTTTCAGATAGGCTGGCTTAATGTTATTCAGGGGATATTTGCGGTTTCTTTATGATTCCTACGTGTTGAATGTGTTGGGATATATAAAAAAAATTTGACCAATTTACTAACCAATAAATATAGCATAAACTTTTGGAATGAAAAATGGAATGATAAAGCCTTGATATAGTAAAAAATTAAATGTCATGAAAACACACACACACACAGAATCACTGAGTAAATATTGCAATGTGTAGAAACAATAAAGTAATTGGCTATGTCTGTATTGATCAATATGTAATATTTCATTACTTTTGTAAACATTAACGTAAAGGAATTTACCTTGGCCTTCGAAAATAGCGGTTTATTTGGTACTCTGTGCTGTTTTCCTACAGTTCACATGTCACTATCGCGTAGAAAATTAAGCGGGAAAATCAATCATTTTTATCTTTCGTTTTGATTTTTTTCAAAACTTTTTCGTGTCATTGTGGGCGATTTTTTTTATTTTGTTGAAGTCCTGATTCCACGGGCAACGCCATGCGAATTCTTCGTAATCAAGATCGCGTGACGTATTTTCCTAACATGCATTTCGTCGAAACCACGTGACGTCATAATCCCTTTGCTTCGCGTTTGATACATTCAGTTACGGAAGACTGGAAAAAATGAAATATGTCTTCAAGGAGCTATTTACATATTGTGGCTTCAAAGTTTAAACCTGAAGTGGAAGATTTTATCTCTCTCTCTTATTTTCCCCATCTTCTCTGATTCATTTTGGATATATTTAAATTCCTGATTCCACGGGAACGCCGTGCGCGTACTGCTAGTTAATTGATAATTATGAGTTGTAAAATTATTAAAGTATATAAGAACATTAGATAAACTTATTAAAGCTGATGAAAGAAGGATAAATTAGTTGAAAAGAAAGTATAGATTTTGATCCTACGGGGGTGTTCCATAATTATGTTTCAGCAGAATTAAGTAACTTTGCAAGGAAAATTAATTAAATATAAATGCAACAAATTTCGAAGATTCTGTGTTAAACTATTTGGACGTATTTGATATAAAATACATTATATTTTAATTAAATTCTTTTATAACGCACACATACAGTTACCCCATGAGATTCTATAGATTCATTTCTGGAAAACTAGATAGAAAATTTAAGATAATTACCGAAAGAAAGTCTCTTCAGCCTTTAATTTTTGGTCAGAATTTTTCAATAGGCTAAAAGTTCTTATAAAATTATAATTTCTAAATTGAAAATTTAAAATGTAAATTTCATCAATTTCATTTCCATCAACAATCTCTAATTATAAACGCATAATAACAAAATTTATACTTTAAGTAAAAATTAATGCCTTTACCCTTATATAAACTATGGTACCTTAGTTTTCACAAATTTTTTCCGAAGAAGCAAATAGGTTTTAAATTTTTAATACAGTAATTATAAACATAATTGAACTGAACAAATTCTAAAAATATCTATATATTAAGCTCATGTGTGAAATAGTTAACATACATAACTATTATTCACTATTTCTCTCCTAATAATATTATATATATTTGTGGGAGAAATGCTTTATGAAAAATACATAACATTACTTTTAATCAACCACTTATTGAATAAAATTAATCGTGCATCAGCTAAGATGAGGCTGGAACTAAGAAAAGATCCTCATAGCATCGCTCGGAAAAAAGGAGGTAATGAGAGGCCACGATAATGGAATTATCTGCAAAGTTTTGTTTCATTAAGCTAAAATTAATATTTTCAAATCTTCTGCAATTAATAATGCAAATCAATTCGGATAATTTGGAGGGTCTGCATTTGAAGAAGCACCCGCACCGAGAGGTGCAGGCGCTTCTTCAAATTGGTGCAATCAAATCACTTTTCAAATTGGTGGCTTCTTCAGAATTGGTGTAAATAAACTATTATTTCTTTCTGGTGTGACTGATTATGTATATTTAGGAGGAAAATCTTAATTCCGCGGATGAAAAACATTTATTTTGAAGAACTAAACAGTTAAAAATACCGCATAAAAGGTTGACTTTTACTATTGCAGCATGGATCTTATTTTGAACATTTTTATTTGTAATATAATATCAAAAACCATTTAAATCATAATCTTAGTACAAGATTCAGAATATTTGTTTTAGAACTTTGATACAACTATCCAGATTTAAAATATTAAAGAAATCAATATTAGGATTTATATATAAAATGAAACTGTTCAAAAATATTTAAATTCGTATTCCCAATTAAAAAAGAAAACTTCGAAACATTTTGCAGAAATATCAGAGTTTATTGTTCCCAATTATGCGGCAATTTTCTTATAGCGTAAATAGCATAACTTGCGAATCAGAATTCTTAATCAAGGACATACACATCATGCTTTTTCGATGAACAGAAATATTTATTAACAAATCTCTTAGCTAGTAATTATTATTTCAATGATTGTAATATGTGAGAGAATAATTTAAGACGGTAAAAAATGCATGTTAACAAGTTATGGTTTAATTCTGAATTATTTGAGGAATTTTTCACAAAGGTGAACATGCCTTCTTTTTTTAAATGAATCTTTTTTTTTGTAGTGCTGACTTACTTTGTCTTAAAACTATTTTTTCTTCCTTTCAAAGCTATCTAAAACTCTCAAGTTTTTGAAAAACTAAATTTGCCTATTTCTGAAAGCCAAGACTGTAAAATAGATATATTCACCTTTGATTTTAAAAAATTACACTGTATCTGGAGTACACACTTCTTTTTCAACCATCACAATTTTATAAAACTATATACAACTTTATTAAAAATAAAGGATGGACACCAATTTTTCCGAATGATGTGAACAAAAATAATCGTATGAGAAAAAAAACAAATCAAACATCTGTATACAAAACAGTAATATGCAAACAGCAATGCAGAAATTTAATACATGCGTACGACTTTCAGAAACTCTTTTTTCACAAATCACAACAAAGAGCTGAGTCAAGGCTCCTAGTAAGAGTCTTTCAAAATGAAATGGAAAATTGAGGTATAAATATGGCACTTAAAAATGAAAATGATCTTTCCTTGAGACCGAAATATATGAGAACAACTCAAAAACTTGTAAAACAGCATTTTTTTCCAATTTATTTCCTTTTGTTTTGACAAATGTTTGTAATAATCGGCAGTCATCGTGGCTAAATTTACTTCATTTCTTCATCTTAAATGCTTCGGATGATATTTTTTCTATATACTGTCGAATCTTACAACTATCAGTTTCTATTATATATAATAAGTTAGAAACATTCCATTTATTTTCAGCCATATTTAAATAAGAATAAATAAAACGTAGTGAAAAACAATAACGGTTATTTTAAAATATTTACAAAATTTGATAATAGTGTAAGGAAACTGATGGTTAAATAATCACTACATTTAATAAGAGATTAAAGATTCAACAGTCACTATTTAGTTAAGGTCACACAATATTTTATGTGCCCATATTTCAAAGTTAACCATAGCATAAAATAGAATTTTTTTCTTTGTAAAAATAAACACATAGCTAATCATAAAGAGCTACACAGCATTTTCCATTAAAATGATATCTTACTCTTTTAACATTTATATTCTTTTCAAAATATCTGCTTCAGATTCGTAATGAGAATATGAAACGTAGTTATAAACTTATATATGACAGTGATAAATTTAATATGAAAATGCTATTTTCTAAATATGATACCGTTAAAATTCACTGAGAAGACGACCTAAAACTGCAAGTTCATCATCCTTTGTAATACATTCCTATACAACTTCCTCAAATGACACAGCTCAATTTAAGACACAATTTCATTCACAATTCATTTTCAATGAAATGCATCAGGAATGCGTGTACTGAAAGCCGCAGTGTATTCATTCCTCCAAAATTTCAATGGACTTATTTCCTAACACTGGACCAGTCTCTAATAAGGAATAGCTAATTGAACTAGGCTGTAGTTGCTTGTGGGGTTTCACTGAGAGTCTAACAAAAGTTGTTGAAGTTCCCCTTGATTATAATATTTGATGTCTCATTTGTTTAGACATACAGGCCGTTCTAGAATTTGCTAATGCAGTTAGCACATCGGTAAAATTTACTACTGTCACTTTGTCAATATTAATAATAAAGTACTGGAATGCAAATAAGAGGCGGTAAGACAATATCAACATTTCGCAAAAGGATATAATTTTATCCCTGCAGTTTTCGAGAAAAGATTTACATATTTTTCAAATTAATTATAAAATTTAGACAGTAGTACCGTATTAAACATAAAGACTTTTATGAAAAAAGTAATTTAGCAGATAGAATATCATATAGTAGACAAAATTTGTTATCCATTGTTATTTTTCTTCTCTCCGGATTGGGGGGAGGTCAGAACTTAGTATCGTAGAAATAGCTATGAAGGGTGTTTTTCTATTATTTTGTTTACACTTTTTAAACGGTGTAATTAACTCGAAATACTTCATGTTTGCAAAAAATGGAATCCTTAATCAAATTTTTTACTCATTTCCTGAGCGCTGATTTTTTTTCAGTTATTGGTTGCGATAATGAAATACTTTAATAATTTTACGACTCATAATTGTCAATTAACTAGCAGTACGCGCACAGCGTTGCCCGCGGAATCAGGAATTTAAATATATCCAAAATGAACCAGAGAAGATGGGGCAAAACAGAGAGAGAGAGAGAGAGATGAAATCTTCCACTTCAGGTTTAAATTTTGAAGCCACAATATGTAAATAGCTCCTTGAAGACATAATTCATTTTATCCAGTCTTCTGTAACTGAAGGTATCAGACGCGCGCAAAGGGATTATAACATCACGTAGTTCCGATGAAATGCATGTTAGGAAAATATGTCAAGCGATCTTGATTACGAAGAATTCTCATGGCGTTGCCCATGGAATCAGGACTTCAACAAAATAAAAAAAAATCGCCCACAATGACACGAAAAAGTTTTGGAAACAAAATCAGAACAAAATATACAAATTATTGATTTCCCCGCTTATTTTTTTACGCGATAGTGACATGTGAACTGTAGGAAAACAGCACAGAGTACCAAATAAACCGATATTTTGGAAAAAAAAATTTAGCATTGATTCCTATAAACCAGGTAAAATGTTAAAGAATGAAGACCGAATGAAATTTTAAACGATTTTAAATGGAACAATAGGCCTCGAAAGATACAGAAAAACATAATTTCTATATTATTTAAATATATCGAAAATGAATCAGTGAAGAAGAAGAGAAAAAGAGAGATGGAATCTTCAACTTCAGGTTTAAACTTTGAAGCCACATTATGTAAATAGCTCTATGAAGTCATATATCATTTTTTCTAGTCTTTTCTAACTAAAGATATCAGCCATAAGCTCGACTATCAAGCACTATAAAAACAAACAAATTAAAAGAATGATCTGTCGACTCGAAGCAAAAGAATTATGACGTCACGTGGTTTCGACAAAATGCATGTTGGGAAATACGTCACGCGACCTTGATTACGAAGAATAGAGAAAGGAATTTTGAGGCAAAATTTTTTTAACAATTCAGAAAAAAATTAAGTAAAACTCAACCAACTATTTAATTTTAACCATTCTTGTTTCAAATCACGGAGAAGCGTTATATTTATTACTTCAACAAATTTGAAATTGATAACAAAATTAGAACGTCGTATGCAGCAAATTTAAAAACAAAAATAAGATTTCGATGTCAAAACTGACTATTTTTTAAAAATTTCTCAAAATTCAGTAAATTACATATGAAGCTCAAAATAAACTTCATTAGAACGAAAATTAATTGTTTGTTCAATCCGATGGTGCATTGATTATTTCTCAACGATCATTAGAAAAGATACTACAACCGTAAACGTGCCAAAAATGATCAAAAACAACACAAAACACTAAATAAAAAATTTTCTAGATAAAATTTTAAAATTTCGGCTTCGAGGTGCATTGAGTCACCGTTGAGACTACCTGTGTGCCAAATTTCATGGCTGTAAGTGCGATAGATTCGTCTGGACATCGCACGCAGGCACACACACAAACATTGCCTTCTATAAGTATAGATATATTAATTTAACTAAATATCAATTTAATTGAAGTGATGGTACAAGAATTCAATTTCAGAAATTTTAATTATTAAAACCATAATATTTATAGATATGTATCATAATATATATTAAAGACTAAAAAGTAGAAAATATTAAAAATGAAAAAGAAAGAAAGAAAATATTTTCAGCATTCAGGCAAAGTTGAGTAGGAAACACCAAATATTATTATTTCCTTGATCGTACGAGATTTCCCGGCATGTTAAAACCTTAATGATCATTTACTTGGCCCGAAATTGTAATCTCCTATTATTTTGAATCTGAAATTAAGTTACTGGATTACATTATTTAATTTTAAAAAGTAAAAACATAGTTATATTATTTATATGCTAATATTAATAGAGAGCAAAGTTAAAAAGGCAATCAATTACATGTTGTCAGCTACGAGATTTCCAGAAGTTTGAATATTAATAGGTAAAACATGGTTTTTCTTCCGAAACTTTCTGATGAAAAAGTGTAAAAAAAATGTCATCCAAAATCCTTATCTCCAATTCCTTCCATTTTATATTTTTTAAAACGCCATTTTGCTGAAATCACGAAAGAAAAAATAAAATCCTATTAAACTCTAATATGTTTAGATGATGAATTATTTAATGTAACAAGTTATGAGATAAAAAAAATTACACGAGGATAAACCAACCTTTTATTTCGACTTTTCTACTTCAAGCTTCTCTAAACAATTTTAACCACCAGAATTCGATAGAGTTTAGATAGATGGAATAGCAGAATATCTTTTAGTAAGAATTTGCTTCTTGTTGAAAAAAGTCCAGCAGTCCATATCAAGTTCTGTTTCAAAACATACGAGCAATTCAACGCAAATCATATAAAATATTGCAGAATGTTTTTACATAAGCAATGATTAATTACTTGATTTTTCAAATATAATAAAAGATAATAATGTATTTTATTTATTCGGATTTAAAAAGAATGACATATCTGCTATTTAACAGATGTCATTTGAATAGACTTCGGGAACTAAAAATTGGTGTTGGGTTAATCGGAAAATTATTTTTTCCAAGTAAAGAAACAAGCGAAAAAAGAAACAAGACCTTGTAAAATCCTAAAAACTCTTTATAAGCAAGAATTAAATGAATAAGGTTTAACATAAGAGAACCTATGTTTCTTTTTGTCTTTCTATGACCATAAATAATCGCGAGTTCAAGATTTGATTCCAGTTGGTGAGAGTTTAGCAGTCACCATGGGTTTAACATCCTAAAAAAAACTTGTAGAGATTCTAAACGAGATTAAAATATATAGCAAATCTCTTACATTGAAAAACATTTTCTAACAAAAGGAATCAAATATTTACGGATGATTTATAAAAATAAAAGATGGTGACAAATTATGTACTTGGGTCAAAGCCACAAACGCTTAAATGTAGTATTCTTCGCAACTGTTCAACTGTAGAAATAAAATTCAGACATTATAATGTGTACTAGCTGCGTGGCCCGGCGTTGCACGGTCTATCTCGAATAATGCGTCATTCTCTGACGGAGAGAAAAAGTGAAGTCACGTGACACATGTCCAACATTATCTCCTAATGAAATAAGGAGAAAAGAGTCGTTCAAACATTCCATCCGCTAAAACGCATCAAAATCGACCTATTTTTAAAAAATCGCAAAAAATACCAAAATTAGTTATATTGTAAAAAGAATAATACCGTGTCCTGGTGAAATGAGTGTTCTATGCGATTCCGGACTTATTTTTTGTCTGACTTTAATACGGAGGGAAGGATAGATGCGTGACCCGGCGTTGCACGTACTATCTCGAATAACGCGTCATTCTCTAGCGGAGAGCAGAAATGAGGTCACGTGGCACATGCGCAACATTCACTCCTTAATAAATAAGGAGAAAAGAGCGGTTCAAACATTCTGTCCGCGAAAACGCGTCGAAATCGACTTATTTTTAAAAAATCGCAAAAAAATACAAAAATCGAATAGTCCTGGCGAAATGAATGGTTTATCCGATTCCGGAATTATTTTTTGTATGACTTTTTACATGGCGAACTACAGGCATGACGGCATGACAGATGGCAATTGACTTCCTCTTTAAAGGCTTTACCGAGCCCTTTTTTCAAGATGATTTCTTTCATTAGAAAATCAATGACTCTGGCACGCCGGTGTTGACATTAGAGAATAATTTAGTACTGGGAGAATAATTATCTATGTCACATAATGCAGAATTTATATCTTGACGAATAATTGCGGCTGCTTTCTCGGCCACTGTTAACCGTTCTTTTTGAGGATCAGATCTTCTATTTTCGTACCATGATTAACATCATAGCTTCTGTCACGAAAACAGAAAATGGTGGGTCCTTTCACTTTAGTGGTAATTACAAGTTTATGACCGTACCGATCAGCAAGCTTATTCTTAATAGTTTATTGATGAGGCTACGTTTCAAAATCCCCAATTGCATATTTTAGTACAGAAAGGGTAAACTGACAGTCAATCATTATTCTCAATGTATGAAAAAATCTTGTCCATTGCTTGAATTATAATTTCGGTTTGGCATCTTTAATTAACATTTCTTTAACTAATTTTAATTTCGGAATTTAAATATTCAAAAATGGATTATTCCCCATCTTTTTGTGCTTTCGGCGCGCTTCTCCGTTCAGCTGTTAGTAGTTGTCCGAAGGTCCTTAAATATCTTTAAGAAATAAACATTTAATTCCTTTGTCAGGTTTATAGTAATCTAGACTGAAAAACAAAATATATATATATATATATATATTTTATTTTCCTAAATAATGGTAATTTAAAAACTTTAAATATACAAATACTTAAAACAGAAATTTACCACATATCAAATTACAGCAATGGGGTTTTTCCTTAATCTCAGTTAAAATAATGGCGTTTCTCAAAAAGTAAAAAAAAATGCCTTTCATTGGCAGCCAAACTGATAGGTCCATTAAAACTCTAATATTTACAACATTTTAAATCTTTTCACTCATTCAACATTTTTTCACTCATTTTTTAACATTGCCTTAATTGCATTGCATTTAATAATTCTACTTTTCTTTTAACTGAAACTGAAGGAGAGAAACTTGTGCTGTTGAAGATTTTACAACAACCATTCATCTTAAAAGTACCTGAAATCTCATATTCTTTCTATTACACACATTCTTTCTATACTCTCTACCATCAATAATCATCGCCTGACAATCTCTCAATTTTTTCTCATTTTCTTTCTGACATTGCACTTACTTGACGAAGATAGGAGATCATACTTCTTTTTTATGAGAAATAACGATCTCCTCTCCTTTCTAATGCACCAGTGCGATAGTGAAAAAGAAAAATGGCGGAAGCAGAAGTGCTGAAAATAATGAATATGCATCAGATGTGCTGGTTTGTCTCTTCATGTTTTCTAATTTCTTCCCAGGATTTTTGATGTTCTCAGAGGAAAGTATATGTTTCCAAAACCTGGAAATAAATGAGACTGATTTCTTTTATTTCAACAATTTATGATTCGAACTGCTTTTACTGATATACCTTCGTTCATTAATTCAAATTTTTTTTATAAATATTTGTCTAGAGTGCTCAGTATAAAAATACGTAATAATTTTTTTATTTAGGAATGATCTTTCCAGATGAGTCAAAGAGAACAGTGAAAAATGAGATAAGATTTTTAATAGCTCAGGTGTTTTTCAAATTTTAATATCGACGTGGAGATGACATATTTGCCTGAACTTATTCGTTCACTGAATCATCGTATTAATAAGCTAAAATTAAGTCATTCATGGGCGTCATACTTTTATGTAAACAACATAATGAATTCATAAATATTTCCATACTTTTATGTAAACAACATGATGAATTCATAAATATTTCCATACTTTTATGTAAACAACATGATGAATTCATAAATATTTCCATACTTTTATGTAAACAACATGATGCATTCATAGATATTTCAACTCTTCTATGAAATCTTAGACGAATAAAATAGCAAAACGATTCCATAAGAATATGTCATCTAAATAACTTATAATATCAAAATGATCTTTCAAGGATTTAACATTGTTGAAATGGTACAAATGAAAATTTGTACTTAAAAAATGTTTAAAAAATAGTTCATTAAAAAAACTAGAAAAATCATGACGTAAATCTTATGAAAGTATTAATCATGTCATTTCCTGTATTTCCGGTTGTTTGTCAAATAATGGAATAATAAAAATATTACTTAAATATCCAATATAATTCTTTTAACTCATTTATTTTTTATTCCTTCACAAAAACTGACTCGAAACCAGGGTATTAAAGGTAAGATGCTCTTTAATTGGACTCTTTGAAGTAATTAATTAACAATATGGTTTTAAAAATTGATTTTAGGCCTCGTTTTAAGCTTGCACAGCGGCTTTTTTGTTAGGGAACCCTTATATTTGAAGAATTAACACGCTCCTTTGATAACGACTGGGCTTGTATCTCTCCCTCAGAACATACTCACACACTAAGACGAAAGAATTGATCTCCGAAGGAATATTTAATCCGCAAACACCCCCATCGGGTCTTTTAGACCCCCGCGATTTATATTTCTTTAAAAAGCCCCAGGTATTTTCCAAAATTCGCAGTTATTACTTCTTATAGCTGTCCGGGTAGCATATTTACAAACCCTACCCTGATAGAACTGAGGCAGGAAATCGGTCAATATCATTGGCTACGAGGAGCAGTGACGTCGTTTTCAGCTCTCGCACGTAGCGTACGGCAATCATAACAAAACAAGAGTCATCCTACTTTTCTTCTCCGTTTTCCCAGAGTTGAGCACAGAAAACATTCTTCCGTGGGTTGTAATATTTTTAACAATGAATTTTTTTTAAATATCATAAAAAAGAAAACATCCCACACCGCAAGAAATTATATTAATGAAAAGTACACGCACGAGAGCAAAGAACGACGTCATCGGCTCTCGGCGAAAGCGAGCCAATCATATTGTCCAATTTCCTGCCTCAGTTGTATCAGGGTAGGGTTTGTAAATATGCGTCCGGGTAGTCTAGAAGGAGGGTACAAAAGTAGCAGATACTTGAAATACGGAGTGGTAAATTTTTTACTGGAGATTGAGATCCCGGGGGGGCACCACGGGTACGGATGAGAAGCCCCAAGATAAGTAAGCGGTTTCTCGCTTTTCCAGGGGGTATAGTAACTGTGCAGTTTGAGATACGTATTGACGTTTTTTGAAAATAAATGGAAATATTTCAAAAGCAAACAGAATATTAAATTTAAAGGAAATGTAATAATAACAATGAAAGATTCTTCTGAAAAATTGAAATTTTGGTTAGGATTTCAGTTAATTGTTTGGAAGAGCATCTTATATTACTGTCTGTATATATAGAATTGCCCCTTCTATGTATATATATGACCACGTTAATGCTGTTTATATTTAACAAATTACTTTTTTTATTATTTTCTATACAAGCTAATATATTCTTGCTCAATATCATCTATTTCTTGCATGTTGTATTTATTAATGTTCATTTCACTAATCATGTTTTTGATCGTTTTGTTTCATTCCCATTTTTCATGTCCTTTTGATGAATTTATAAAAATAGGGAGTAGTAAATAAATCAATAGCAATTTTTTATGTGCATGTTTAGCTCTTTGTTAAATTGCTTATTCAGAAATCTTGGAAGACTTTATGCATGAATATGCTAAATGAAAGCAGGAAATAAGCTTTCTCTATGCATTATTTTTATTCTTATTTTCCATTCACCTCTGTGAGATGATAACATTTTGCGTGTTGATTAAATTATGGAATATATTTCCCTGATATCACTGGAATGCTTGTAAAAACGAATCGTGGATCTTAATAAAATGTTGATTAAGAAATTGTTATAATTCGTTATTCTATTGTTTCTGCATTGCATTATCTTTTGCCTAATTTTTAAAAATAATTAGCAGCTTTTAAATGTACTGTGCAGTTTGTGTGTGAATATGAAATTGGTTATACTTCTTCATTATATGATGCAAAGCAGGAAGTTAATAATAACGAACATTCATGTGATACAAATAATGTTATTATAATTAAAGTTATCCTATTCAGTAGGCCCTAGGACCGAATGTGTGGCTCCAAACGAAAAAAATATTCATAGAATGTACATGCCATAAACTCTGAGCAAGCCGAAAGAAAAGGGAAAAAAAATTCCTTCGATGTGTCGCTGCGCCAGTATCTGAGGTGAGTTTTGCAAATATTATATTAAATAAATCGAGGAAAATACATTTCGTTGTTAAAATTACAATTCAATAACCCACATAGCTCTAAAGCCGGAATTTATTTGGCACAGCTGTACCTATTTTAGAAGTTTTAACATTTTATTTATTTTTACGGAGCATATAACTTGTACGACACTCTAGTGAAATTTTGCTCCGTTTAGAATCACAGAACTGGTTTATAGAGTCTTCAGAATGAAAGAACTTTAATTATAACAGCGCAGTATATATTGTTTTCCTTGGGTAGTTATAAAATGGAAATGTATATGCAAAGATCCCTACATACACATGAAATAGCGGTGGAAGCGGAGAGCAAGTTCATTGTCCTCCGATTACCCAGTATAGATACTAATACCAGGCCACCACCAACTCAATATTTCTAGCAGAAAACAAGGCAGTAGTAACTCATCTACTGTGAGCTTTATTGAGTATACATGTTGCATATATATAACGTTACTGTCTCATCT
>BGPR01007316.1:0-16513 GCA_013235015.1 Araneus ventricosus | reverse complement strand
TACATAACGTTACTGATTCAACTACTATGGGGTTTATTGAGTATACACTAGGGTGCGTCGAAAAAAATCGATTTTTCGAATATAGAAATTGATTAGGACGCAAGACTTATGCATGACCATTCTAATCAACGGAAAAATATTGAAAAAAATTATAACTTTATTCCTAAAATCGCGCAAAGAGCCTAAAGTTTGGAAAAAATGACAGACAACAACATTATTTTAAAAATCGTCGAAAAAATCTATTTTTTTTGTATATCGAATTTTAATAGGGCGCAAAAGATGTGAATTACCATGCTCGTCAATGGAAAAATATGGAAAAAAAATATAATTTTAATCTTCAGTTCACGCAACATGCCTGAAGTTTGGGGAAAAAGACAAAAAAAACCACACACAATTTACTTTTACGCTAAATTTATACGGATTTTTAGTTTCTATTTTAAGCTCTATGTTGCGGATGACACCATTTCTCCATCCTGTGTTTGTTGCTGTGCCATCAGAACCAATTGCTTCCAGTTCATTAATGGCAACATTATTATCTTCCAGGTACTTAAGACTCCACTTGGCTATATCACTACCGATTCCACTTGCTGGTGTGACGTGACCTATATATTGCCCACCAGGTTCATGAATCACACTAATGTGCTCCTCTTTCCTTATACTTCGGTATATTTTAGTTCCTATTTTTTCTTGAAAGATAGTGTTATCTTTTCTACCATCAAAATATATGCCCTTTGATACTATTAGCCGTTCCATAATTTGTCCTATAGCTGCTGTTTTTCTCTCCTTATCTTCCTTTTATCTGTCATTAGCGACGTATATTTTTCAATCATCCAAAGCTCATATAAAACACTAGAAGCAATAACAGCCTCAGCTCTATCAGAAACTCCAAATCTATCACTAATCAAAGCATTGGAGGTTAATTTTGACCTCAACTG
Source organism: Araneus ventricosus (assembly GCA_013235015.1). NCBI lineage: Eukaryota > Metazoa > Arthropoda > Arachnida > Araneae > Araneidae > Araneus > Araneus ventricosus. The sequence continues at coordinate 15,578 of BGPR01007316.1, read as the reverse complement.
AGATGCTAAAGGAGATGAGGACAAATCATTTTCATCTCTTCTTTCGTTCAGAGATTTTCGAGTAATTTTCATTTTACAAGTGTCATTGTCAACTGACACAGTTTCTTGAAATAAAACTTGTTGCTTTCTCTTCTTTCTTTTCTGAAGTTTCTCTGTTTCTTTATTATCTAAACTACCAATGAAAGCAATCCTGATTGTTCGTTGATCGTATATAATCTCTCTTTCAATGGATGAGATCTTTTTGTCTTTTACACAGTTACATTCTATAACTACAGGGCAGTCACATGTACTTGCTTTTTTCCTACATACTCAAGAGTGTATCATAGCACACTTACACGCTTCAAATAGCTTTGATTTCGCTTAATCTACGAATTTCTCTGGGTTTTTTTTCTTAAACAATTCTTTTTCCTGGTCTCGTTTGTAATATTTTCTTAATTTATTATATGTCTCATGATAGGCTTTTATCATTTTCACAATTCTAGAATGACTCTGCACTGGAATGGAGGCTTTACAATATATCATCTCTATTTGACTAGCAACATTATCGGATATTGTTGTGAATGGTATTTTTTGTTTCGAAATTTTAAAGTTTTCTTCAAAGCAACTTAGTAGAACATCTTCGTGTGTCGGTAGGTTTGTTCCACTTAATTCTTTAGGCAAACCAAAAATAGGACAATAATGCGTCTGTCTTGTCACTGTGGTCAACATCTTCTTCTGAGTCGCCATCTCACTTTCTTAGCAAACGCTAATAAAGTCTGAAAAAAAGTATTGAAATGTAGAAAAAATGGGTGACTACACTATTGCTGGATTTCTTAGTATACTGTAGCTTTTCATAGGAGTAGAGCTGCAACGAAATGTTCTCACATGGCAATTCAAATAGAAACTGGCAGATATTACAGAAACTGACCATGACTTCGAGGTTACAGACAGAATGAATGAGACAGAGTGAAAGAGATGTATCGTGACAAGTATTACTTTCTCCATCACGGTCAGAATAACTACAATGAGCAAATTTAAGTATGATTTAGAGTTTTAAGTGTAAATTGCACACATTAGTTTATTAAATTTTCAGTTTTAATTAAATACTGCGTATATTTATAACATGGGTAAAATCCTAATTTTTCACGAAACTTAAACATATTTAACCTTAATTCGCGTACTCAAAATAAAAAGTGTGAATTTTGTCAATCTTTTTTCTATCATTCCGCATCAAAAATGAAGTTTTTACATGTTATTAGAAACCAAAATCTGTAGCCTATATAATATTAGAATAAAAGTAAATTTTGAAGGGTTTTTTTGTCATTTTCTCCAAACTTTAGGCCTGTTGCGTGAACTGAAGATTAAATGTATATATTTTTCTTTTCTTCCGCTGATTAGCATGGTAATTCACAACTTTTACGCCCTATTAGAATTAGATACTCGGAAAATAGATTTTTTTCGGCGATTTTTAAAATATTGTTGTTTTCTGTCACTTTTTCCAAACTTTAGGCTCTTTGCGGTATTCTAAGATTAAAGTTATAATCTTTTCCATATTTTTCCAATGGTTACAATGGTCATGCACAAGTTTTGCGCCCTAACCGAATTCGATCTTCGAAAAATCGATTTTTTTCGATTCACCCTAGTATACACGTTGCATATAGTATATAACGTTACCATTAATTTAGTTAGTCGGCTAATGTGGAGAATTACCTGTCAATGTGATAAATCGATTCATCACTTTTACCGGTAATTATTCATTCTAACTGGTTAATACATTGCACGTATCGTATATATCTTCTCTTCTTTTTTAAGTGCGCAATTGCCCCATGTCTAAAAGTACAAATGTGTCTTCGTTTTCAGCTGTCAAAAAATTCAGCAAATTTAGAGGACATCGACCAATACAGATAATTTCCTTACAACTTTCTTCAACCTCAACTACTGTTCTTTTTTAATAGCCATTGACATGAACTTAAGATTTGAATTTATTAAGATTATTTTATAACTACTCTTTTTAAAATTTAACACGTTTATAGTAACTGTATCTGAAATGTGATGACATCTTTTTTTTTAAATTTTTACACTATATAGAATGGATTTAGCATGCATTAGTCTCTTCAAATCAAACTATAAGCATATATATATATTTGGAATTACTTTATTTGATACATGTTAGTATTATTATTAGCCAAGAAGTGCAGTTAACATTTATTCATTTCAATAGCGTTTCCGTGAAATTTTCTTAACAATTTTGTAAGAATTAGAATTCCTAAGAAATTATACATGATGCAACACAAGTAATTAAATTGTGTATAATGCAAAAGAATTAGATACGTATTCTGACAGTTACTAAAAGCATATCGTTCAAAGAATTGCTACGTATTTTATGGATGTATTAAAATCATCAATCTTAACCTTTCAAACAGCATGAAATCCATGATGAGAATACAGTTTAGCATGGAAGATATAAAACAATCAGGGATAATTTTATTTCCTCGTAACCAAATTTAATTAGAAACAATAATATTATTTGAATTACTACAACTTCTTATAAGAAAATATGTAATCTAAAAGTAAGTTTTTTGAATAAATTCGTAATTTTGCCTCCCCCTATATTTTATTATTACCAAATTTTCCATTAAATGCATGTTTAGTAAAGACAAAAAGTACACAGAAGAAAAATGCATATTGTTAGGCACGTTGAATTATTTGTCTAAGAAAATAAAAATTAAAACAGAGACTTGGGAAAACAATGAAGTTAATACTTTGAATCGAGTTATTTCAACAATGGGTATTAGTGGACAATTTCATCTCAAGTGCAGAATATTTATTCCCTGAGTTAACAGTTACATTTAAATGAAAGGCTTAATTACTTCTCGCAAATATTTTTCTTCAACCAGAAACAAATTTTCCATGGATTAAAACTTACAGAACTTCAAACAACAATCTGATTTAGTGATTTTTATTAATTTTTGCACAGACGTTTTCTAAATACAAAAATTCATTCTATCAATTCTATTCTTACAAATGAGTTCAAATTCTCAAGAACACAGAAAGAAAAAATAACAATCTTACTCTTCCCCTTTCATCATGCGATAGGGCATTAATCAGATGTGAGTGTTTCACCCGAAGATTAAATAAATTCCAACAGAAAGACTTTTCTAGGGAAGGGATAAATTTAGACTTAAGCCTATTAAGTTAACTTTTTTCTGATATAGAGTCGTCGAATGAATAAAAGTTTCGCCAAGAGAGTTGCTTAAATTCTTCTACATAAAAGATGAAAGGGAAGATAAGATGTACCTTTGCATCACAATACTGATTCCAATCTTATAATTTCATTTAAATTCAAAGGAAAAAACATCCATCTTTTGAACGACAGATATGACTCAATTTTGGTAGAATGTATAAATAACTACTTAATCAGATTTCATTTTGCCTTTTACAAGGAAATATTTTCATAACTATTAATAATAAACACGAATATTTCATGAATGTTATATCAAAAAAAGCGGTTTCAAATATACTTCAAAGTAATTAGATAGATAAAAAAATATGCAGGTATTAAAATTGATAAATATACATATTATCATTTGAAAGATGAAAAATGTATTCATTCACAAATTATGTGTATAATGAAAGAGTTACTGAAACTACCAGAAATGACTGAGTTCCATTATGATTATTTCTAGCACTTTTATGAGATTATCAGATAACAAGAACTTCTTAATAGGAATTATAAATAATAATAATTAAAATTTCCACTTAGCATTCAATTTTGTGCTTAAAATAGAACTTATTATCGTCATTGAGTATGTTTTCTTAGTAAAGTAAATTTTGATTTCTATTTTATATGCATATTTTTAAATTCTCGTATAGAAGGCGTTCATCCGTTTAAAATTTTCCTAATCCAGATTCGAAGATTCAATTAAGGTATCGAAATTTGTCTTTGTTGTGTTAACTAAAAATTCGTTAAGAAATAAATATGCAGAAGTTTATAAAGTTTGCTTTGATATAAATTTTAAAGTAACTCAATTTTGCACAATCGACTTGCACTTAGATTATTTGTTAATCTAATCTCGATAATTACATTGTGAAAGTATCTTTTAAAGTTAATGTGTTTTTTCCAACAAGTCTTTTACTGAAAAAAGCTTTTGCAGGATTTACTTGATTCAAACTTCTAACAATGAGAGAAAGACTGCCATATTTGGCAATGTTATACCTTGGAAACATTTGGCGATTTATCAACCGAAGTTTCGTCCTAGATCCAGAAATTATTGCAATTTAGTTGAAGCGCATGGTTTAAAAATTATAGCTATTCCTATAAGAATTTTTTAAACTATTTTACTTCGGAGATACATAAAAAACGCTTAGTAAAGCTTACTAGAACAAATTTACGTTCACGTGTTTCCGTGCATAGCGCAAATTTAATTTTGGAATGACTTGGGAATTTTGCATGTGGAAAAGTGCAAGATATTACAACACAACGGGAGATAATGGGCAACTAGAGGTTCGACGTTCCTTGATAATACACTAGACGAATTGACTCTTTTTTATATATATGATAGTGAATATAAAAAGTTGACATTTCTCCTCATTATTGTTTAATTTATTATATTTTATTTTTAATTACATTTATTTTTTATTTAATATGTGTCTACCAATGATTTTTTTATGTATGGATTACTTGATTTTTATATGCAAAACCAATTTAAATTAGAGACCGCATTTGAAAATCAAGACTTTTCCAGAAATTAAAAGTAATTCCACAGTACAAAAATAATACCCAAAATAGTTTTGTAGCCGAAAATTATTTAACAAACATTTCCTAACTTCATTAGTTTTTTATTACTCAGGCAGCGCCGATTTGAATTCATAGCATTATATTACATTTTAATGTGAATTTATTAAATAGCTTTATGTCCTTAAAAAATTGTTCTTGTTTGTTGTCATCACCTGGATTTAAATTGAATATAGGTGTAGCGGTCTCAGATTAAAAGATTCGAACTTTGATATCAACACTTCTGTCAGGCTACGTAATGCCTGTTGGGCTGGATTTGGAATCATCTTGTGGCAATTACATCAGGTTCTGGAGATACTGCCGATGGGGATATATAGGGTAGATTGGACAAGAATTTTCCCTCTTGACTTTGGTTTCTTTTCAGGTTGCCTCTTCCTTATTACTGAAGGTCAACTTTAATATCTTCGGTGACTGAGGTCCATTTTGATGTCTCGGAGACTATGCTACCTCCATGAAGGTCAACTTCAATATCTTCGGTGACTGAGGTCCATTTCGATGTCTCGGAGACTATGCTACCTCCATGTCGAGAGGCTAACCATGTTATTCCTATGATATTTTAATTTAAGGTAGTTTTTTCTTTGTTTGTAAATAAACCATTTTAGTGATCCAGCAGCGCCCTTTATTTTATGAAGTCAAATCACCACACACACTGTTCGCAAATTTCTGTGGTCTCCAAGAATTAGAAAAAGAAATGAACGTATCAATCAGCATTATTATTTACAAATTTAATCAATCAAAGTCTATTATACTCTTTTCGAAAGACAGAAGTTATATCTATATATTTTAATGGCGTGAAAGAGCAAAAGTAAAACCATCACTCTGAGTGAAATTCTACTTCGAACCTGCAATCCACTCATTGAGCTCCACTTCTCCAAGCTGACTTGTATATGAAACACAATATGCTATCACATATTTTCGGAACGAATGCAGTTTTCAGGAAATATCTGCAGAAAAATATTACAAAATTAGTTTGATTAGAGCTATAAATAAAATATTATTAACCATTCAAGCTTCTTAAGAGATTTAATGGAAAAAGGTCAAGTTGAATTCCAAAGCTAACAATTCAATTCCCTTTCTCAGATTTTGACTTCTGTATTAAATATAAAAGAATAATTCTACATACTTCAAAAAGTATCACTTGAATAATTAAATAATAATCTAAAAATTCCTAGTATGGTTGCGTTATGATTGTAATCTATGCAAAAGTGTCTGTCCGAGCTTGCAGTAAGTCATACCCCTATACAAGAAGGAACTTCTCTCGTTTAACTTTTGGTCTGCTTCTATCTATTAAATATATAAATAAATATAGAATTTAATATAAATTTTCTCGTTCAATATTGAACTTTGTGTTGAATATATGTATTTATAATGATAGAATACCAATGCGAATGTTAGAATACAGGATTAGGTGTTATGTAAGTGTTCTGAAAATGGCTTATTTACTTTTGAAACAGAAAACCTAAATATATACCAAGCAATTTTGATGTCGTAGCTCATTCAATATGTTTATTTAGGGTAAGGAAATTGCTGTCCCTGATAGCATTCAGAGCTTTATCCTATTATTAGGGGCTGTAAACGAATTTCTATATATAGCGAAATATATTTAAAGGGATTATCGGAAATACGTCAAGATTCAATGTACCATAATGAATTCGGAGTTACTGCGAATCCTACAGATATAATATGGTTTGTTTGTCTGAAGGGAGAGAAGGAGGGTGACGCTACAAGCTCCGTCGCCTCACCTCACCTCATCTTGTTGTGACGGATTTCATCAACAAACCAATTAAAATCAGAGTTATTGTGAACCATACATATTCATAATATATATTATAATGTAATTAAGCAGTAAACGAATTCTCATTCACTTGCACAATAATGTGAAAAATAGCTAGAAATAAGACTGCTTCACAATCCTAATTCATTTTATTACTTCAAGGATTACAGTTCTTTGAAAAATAAAATCAAATAAAGGATAATTTGAAGATGATAATTTTTTTCAGAGTTTAATACTCATCTTTGTTTCCAAGATTAAATAAAATTATTGAAATAATTTATTTAATAAATAAATGTATACATTCTTATTTTATTATGCATTGAAACTGCGACTGTTTTAGAATTCTTTTCATGCTTTATTAATTTATGAGCTTCATAACTATAAAATTTTCAACTACTTAAAACTTAAAAAGCAAAAGAATCGTTTATCATTTGATTTTCGCTGTATTGATTTTACTTTCGAAGCATGTTGTTAGTTTATACGCTAGTTGCTAGGTATTAAATATTTATAATTAAAGCCTACAATTTTATCGATATTCTGATAATAGTTAAAGAAACGAGAAGTAGAATGAACATAAATGCTTGTCTTAAGCACAAATTGTGCAAACAATGTATAAAAATTTTAATAATCTTTTAATTAACTTTAAGCTTCAAAATCTTTAATGAACTCAAATGTTATGTAAAGCAAACTTATAATTTCATCTTTAATAATTTTTGGAAGATGCGATAGACAACATTAAAGTAATGGAAAAATTAATTACAGTTTCCTTTTTCATGCAAACAGCCAATATAATCATTTCACAAATTATCAAAATATAAATAGCAATAGTTAAAAAGCAATTAAAAATCTTGAAGTGTTTTTACATCATCACGTAACAAAAATATTTATTTATAACAACAACATTTCTTTTTATCTTCAGCGATTATCAGATGTTACAGTGTTAATCTGAAGAATTTAACCGTTCACTTTTATTAAAATTATTTACTTACAGATCTACTCTTTCATTAAAATTATTTCTATTTTAATTATCTTATCACAGAATATTGTTATAACATTTAATTATTCATCTAAGTCTGAGCTTGTTTTAAGATAATTTTAAAACGCTGTTAAAGATCTGGCTGAATACCTTTTCCTTAAATCCAAATAAAAATTTTATATAATTTTTCAACTATCTCATAATCCTTTCTACAATTTGCTCAAGAGAAGAAATTATTACGAAAATTTTGCAAGTACTAGTAGATACGTTGTCATCACCCACTGTTGAAAACTAATCTTTTACTAGATTAAAAATTATACATAAACAAACATGTTTTTAAAAATATGTATTGTGAGAGAAATAAATACATTTATGAAATAAAAACTGTAGTTATTTCATCTATTAATCTGCCTAAAATTTTAATGTCAAATGAAAATAATTATAAATGAATCTGATTTTTAATTAATCTAAATTATTATATTTCATACATATTTGGAACAAGAGAAAATCTTATACTTTTGTATGGATTATTGAATTTAACCGTGGGATATAAGAATGAAGAAGGAAACTTTAAAATGTCGCTGTAAAAATATATCATTTTCTTCTTCCTATTGTTTATTAGTTATTGAAGCAATAATATTTCTAATATTTAAAGTAAATCTCAAAACAAATCTTTGATTTTTTTTCTAGGTTAAGGAATATTACGTAAATAAATAGGGAATTCTTTTCTCAGAATTTAAATTCGCTTTATTAGGACATTTTACATTTTTAAAAAGAATAAATATTTTTCCATATACAGCGTGTCAAAAAAAAAGTGGAACAAACAAAGAACAATATTCCCTTAAATATTGCACCTAGATATAAACTCCCAATTTAAAAATTTCATCAAATAAGGTACTAATTTATGTGAAAATACTTTAGCTCCTGTAGAAGTTGATAATAAAAAGTTAAAGAAAATTAAAGTTTTATACCTTCCCTATAGAGCAAAAGTGTCAATGAGTAAAATATTCCTCTTATACTCATCTATGTATAAACTAAGTTTCGCAATTTTATCTCCAAAACTTGTAGAGATATATTGATTTTTGAATATTAAGGGGTTGTTCGCAAGTTTATATGGAGATGTTTATTGCATATATTTAAATTTAAGTTTGAAATTAAATGCGTTATTGGAAAAATTTGACAATAATATATTTTGTTACTCAGTTTCATTGGCAGATAATTGCAACTATGGAATTCATAAGGAATGGAAAGACAACTTGAGAAAATAAAATTTAAGACATAACAGGAAAATAGCCTATATCGAATAAAAATATTAAATTATTTGCTCTTAGCATTGTGCATAATATTAAGTTTTACCTAGTGGCAATGACGACTAGTCCTTTAGGTCTGCAGAATTCACTACAAATATTTTAAATTTTCGTTCTTATTCCTATTTGCTTCCTTCCCCACACTTAGAGTTTGATTATCCACAGAAAAGAGAAAAATGAGAAAAGAAGACAGGAAATGAATGAAAAAGTAAGAAAGATAGAATGAGGTTGCACAACAAATACTTTTGGAGAGCACCAAAATTCGCTTATTACGCACAAATAAGTTACATAATGGACGAAGTTGAATAGCTATCCTTTCAGTCTTTGAACTTAACCAGCACCGGATATTTGGATGCTCCTATGTGGCACTAGGGCAACTAATGTTCTTTATTTGTGTTCTTTTTCCTTTCAAATTTACCCAAGTTTCACCTTGGCGCTCTTCATTTGTTTTTCTTCGATTTCTCTGTCATTGGCTATTTTTTAGGTTTCGGATTCACCTTCATGTTGTCTCTACGGGAACTTAGCTCATTACTACATATTCGTTTTGAGATTGTTGTATTCGTTAATACGTTTGAGTACACTTCACTCTTCCTGGGGGCCGTATTTGAAGAAATTGGTCCAATCGGCTAAAGGCCGGCCCTGCCAAAAGAGTTCCTGATCGCATTCGTCCAAAGCAAGCAGTACATATATTTATCACACAAAATTCACAAAGTAATAAAAATGAAAACAATAGCTTCTAAATGAAGAACATGGATCATATAAAAGATTAAGAAAGTAGAAATATCTATGAAAATATTTGGATAACATGAATAGCAAATAATGTTAAGTAAACAGTAGCCAGATTTTTCATTTAATAACAATCATATGTGAAAAATAAGGCAACAAATTGGACAAGCTGTATTAATAGAATGTAATCGAATCTTTGTAAACCTAAATTTTTTCTACAAAATTTTAAGGATAAATATATATAGACTAGGAGCCTAGCAGATGGCCATGAACAATTAAACCTTCCTTCTTGACAGCTTGATTTTAGTTTCGTTTCGTTTAGTTAGATTGACGCCCCAATTGAAATAGCATGAAGGCTATATTGAAACAATCCTGGTAATTTCGGAACGTCGTTAGCTCACGCGACGGGGATTGAGCCAACTCTCAAAATTTCTAGACTATAATAACAGGCCATGAATAATTATAGCTTCCTTCGTGACAGCTGGGTTTTAGTTCCGATTCGTTAAGATATTTTGACGTCCCGTTTTCAAATAGTTTGAAGGATATATTGGAACAATCCTGGTAATTCTGAAACGTTGTTAGATGACGCCAAGACACTTGAGCCAACTCTTCAAATTTCTAAACCAGAACAACGGGAGGAAAATTAGTGATGGTATCGAATTTAACTTGCATTATCAACCTCCGGTATTGTTAATCTTAAAATTGTTAATCTATGGACAGGTGCCAAAGGTTAAAATTAGATCTATATAACAATTATTAAACAAATACTGGGTGCTGAAATATGAAACACAAACAATATACACGTCTGTACCTAAGAATGCAACTACCTTTACTGTCGATTGGCCGAAGATGCAGGCATAGCTGAAAACATTTTTGTACATTGCGTTGTGAACAAAATAATTTAAATATTAAAGATAAACAAAGTTTTTAAATTTAAATATCTTTTATTAACAAATTTATGAATATTAAACTGCCAACACTTATAAGATAAGATTATTAAAATAACAAACTTTACTGTTGATGCACACAACATAATATAATTTATGAAATCACACAATGATAAACAGATAGTATAAAAGATAGTATACATAATGAAAAACAGATATCTATTCTTTACCAAATTAGTAAATGCTAAATCGAATACCTTCCATAACGTCAATTATGAAATTCAAAATATATTGATCAAGAGATATGACAGTTTTACAATGAAGTGCCCTTGTATGAACTGAACTGATTTTATTCATTATATTCAATTTTCCCATGTGACATTTTGTATCACAAAAAGGGATATTGAATCAGTATAACACACTTGAAGATTTTTTTAAAAAATTTTCACTTGCAGCTGATATTGGCATAGAATACCAAGTTTTCTTTGATTAGCATTTGACACGACAGATTTTCTTGCATATAAAATTGGAGCACGAATTTCAAAAGTAGCATCTCTCCTTCACAAATATCAAAAATGGTAAAATGCAAACAGCAAACTTCGAGATGATCCACAGGTGATTTAATAAAAATCAATCAGGAACAGTGATGTGAAATATTGTCCTTTCATCCCTACTCTATCATATCCCGCTACTTTCCATTTTTGGAAGCCATCACTGCTGTTCACTATATGAAATGCACATTATACCAGAGTTATTTTGCAAACTTCTTTAGAAGAGTAGACATACGTATAATAAAAACCGCCGTTACCAACGTAAGAAATCAGCTTCACTTCAGCATGAACTCAATTCGCCCTAGACAAAGGGAAGTCGGATCTCGCAGCATAAGCTGCCTGTTGATTCCTTTTCAATCCAATGTTGTAGACCTTTAGTAGATTTTTTTACAAAGCAGATTTATTCTACTGTATGCACGTCTGAGAGGCCGAGAACCGAAGGGAAAATCCCAACGGTCTCGAGAACCTCCAGACGTGCGTCAGTTACTTTCAGAGAAACGCAGCAATCTCCTCAGACAAAGGAATACTTCCAGAGAGGCAACGCTTAAAACTTTTTACACAAAAATTCATCCGCGGAACAAGATGGCGATCAAATAGTTCCGCAGAATTAATTTGAATTACAATTTAATTAACTTGAAATATTAAATGAAATGACATAGAAAGTTAAGGCAATTAATATTTAAGTCGATTACAAAGTAAATAATTAAGAAAAATTTAGATATTTTATAAAACTGTTAAAATTACCGTTTAAATTTCAAAAGTTGCCAGAGATGCCACACGATTCGAAAGAAACTCTGGTGGCGAAGGTTTAAATAATTAAAAATACTGATAAAACCGAAAAATGATGTAGATGCATTTTTTTGCAATCTAACAGGTATATCTGTATTATGTCGTGGAATCCAATGCTCGAACCTGCTACAGGTCCAGAAACGGAGATACAACCACCAGGCTACCACGGCCTTCCTTGGCAATTTGGAAGGCCCAAACCATGCTAACGTTCGTGAAATGTAATTCATAAGAAGATGATGAGAACAAAAGAAAATGATGAACAGATGAGGTCGGTCCAAAATTAAGGCACAATCTACTGTAGCTAAATAATGGTAAGCATTAGAGTAATGAAATTTGATAGTTAGAAATCTTGGTCATTTATCACCTCATATTTACTCAACTTTTACTTACTGTAATGGCTGATAAGCCACCATGGATGCTCAATGTGACGCCCTAATACAGCCAACGTGCAGTGATTGAATTCCTATGGGCGATTCATGAATGGAGATATTCTAGATCTCCATTGCCGAATGAAGTCACGATTTGCCAGGTTGCGCAATAAATTGTTGGTGATATACTTTTCGATTTACAGACGGGTGATTTTCATAGATTTTTTTCAAACATGGAACCACCATTACCAAAGAATTATGCTCACCCTTGGCAAGCTGCATCATATATTACGAACAAAGAAGCTGGAGCGACATGTAACGGACATAATGGATGACCGCGTGCTCACACCTGTCTATTCAGTAAATTGACCAACTGAAACGGACATTGGTGCCCCAACTCTCACCCAGTACCAACCTAGCGTCATCGGATTTCTGTCAGTCTGGTCGACTTAAAACTTATATCCGAGGGAAACACTTGCATGGTGAAAAACTGGTGTAGTGCCAAACTTCAAGAGTTTTACGAGCATGCATTCGTGTCACGGAAACAACAACGGTTGCAGTGCAGTGAAACGGATGGAAAATTTATCGAATGACATTTCCAAATACCCTAGGAAAAATTGCTTCTACCTATAAGATTTCTTTGCTCTATGCTTAACATTACTGAGATACTATGGATGGTGCATTAGTTTCTGATTCGCCTTCGTAAACCTAATTAATGTTAGGCTACGAATGCAGTGTGTGTATTGTGATGTCGCCATTAATTTGTATTTTTTTTTAATTTTCAATAAATCTTTCTGCGTGTGCCCATTTAACTGACAGGGAATCTTCGCGGTTCCTAGTTCCGAAGCATACTGCGGCGGAGAGAAAATTTATGAATGCAAAATATACCTTCTAAATAATTGACAGAATTTTATTTAGAGCGAAAAAATAAATAAATAATAAACGAAGATGCAGGAGAAATTTACAAAAATGTGTTATTATTTTCCATAATACAACTCAAACCACAGGAAGAAACTATCTCGCACCTTTCATCTGCGTCAAAATTAAAATTTTCCATCTAAGTTTATATTAATTTTTTTTTGAAAAAAAACATGTTTTGATAGAAGAAATAAGTAAAACCAAATAAAAAGGCAATATGATTAACGAAGGAAATACTTTGTGTAAACTCGAAAAAAGTAGAATAATTCAATTTTGAAATATCTTTTGGGCATTTACTTCCCCGAAGAGAAGACATATATCCCTAATCTTAATTTTCGAAAAACTAATATGATGCCTTGACACTCAATGAATACTACTCACTGTTTACTTATTCAATAAAGAAGCGTAATTCTTTTCTAGGTAATTTGATTGATTTTTTCCTTTATTCTTCTTTACCTTAAGTATTCATGATGGCTTTATTTTTGTTTGATAGAGGTCATTGATATTTTAAAATGTCACGGAGTTTGAAGAGCATTAATCATCTTAATAGTAAGGGAAAATGACATTTATTGCTGTATAAGTATTAAAAGAGATCGTCAGCCTTTTTTAAAAGGAAAAGAATTTTTTTATAATAATTAGTGTCAATACTTCACAGAAATAATTGACAACAGAAGTTAATTTTATTTTAATAAATCCAACTATCAATTATCTTTAAAATAACTCCCTCAACTCTCTTTATAATTCCTTTAATCCTTCGTAGGAGGGGCTAAGGTATGCCACAATGCGGGAAGGGCGGCGTGTAGAGCATGCAAGGGCGTTTTTTCAACCCTCTGCTTCATATTTCTACACATTTTTCTACTTTATTACTTTAATCCGTTCAAGAGCCGTAATGAAAGAAATGGAAAAAAATAATGAGAGATAAAATAGAAAAAGGAGAAAAATTATTAGGCATATGTTGAATAAATGAGCATCTCCCACGAAAGGGCTCCAATTTTTCGTCGATATTGAAATGGTCACCAGATGTATAACATTTTTCGCAGGTTTTTTTGCAAGAGTCGAAAAATCCTCTCTCTTTTGCTAACTTATCAGTTTTTATGTGCGTGTCTTTGTCTTTGAATCTGATGGTAGCACACAAGTTTCTGGCGTACTGAGTTTACTAACGTGACGCGAGCGCAATAAAAAAATAATAAATTGGAAATCAGAAGTGAGAGTGAACGAATCAGCTAGATACATTTTACTCAAGGGATGTTCTTATTAGGCTAGAGGAGGGGAGAGGACTCACGGAGGAATAGTTGAAAATTCACAGCAAGAGATAACTCACTGGTGTCTCTGTACGCCAGCCCCTTCTACTACCCCTTTCAAGTTCACTACATTTTTGTTTTGAAAATTACCAAATTTATTTAATAAATGAGTATTAGACATGTAGCTGATCATAAATATGTAAAGGGAAAATATTTCACATTTTTTTATTTTCAAGAAATTTGTGGTTTCACAGTGAAACCAATGAACGGCAACGGGATATTCCCCCCCCCGAAAAAGTTATCATCGAAATGCAATTTAAATTATGCATTTAATTTTAAGTATACGTAAGTATTCAGGATATTCAATTTTCATAAAATTCAATTTTACGTTCGAAGATTTAATTTTAAAAAAATATCAATTTTTGCAAGAATCCTCATCATTTTGTTTCTCTTAGGCTATGCGCATACATGCAATTATTAATCGGGCAACAGTTTAGTTGCATGTTAAAAGACCATGGGCTCAAGTTAGAGTGCGCATACATGCAACTTTATAGTTCGGCAACTAAACAGTCGTAAAACCACAGCGATCGTCTTTTGATTAAAGAATCGCACAACTATCGTAAAGTACATGGGTTTCTACTGGAGCGCGCATACATTCAACTAAATAGTTGCTCTGCTCTGTTCATTCAAGGGGTGGAGGTCACAAAGCGAGCTCAGAAATTGGTGCGAAGCTTTATATAACGGCGTTTTAAAGAAGCATGCGCTATTCTTAAAATAATTTAGCTCTAAAAATGGCTGAGATTATTAGGATTGATATGGAATTATTAATTGAGTGTATAGAAAGAAGGCTTGCGCTATATTTATTATCTGTTATTACTTTTAAAATAAATAATAAATTTGCATACTTTTAATAATTGTTACTCCATTTTTATTAATAATGCATGTGTTTAATTACATAATTTTAATTAGATTAATTGGTATTTTCTTAGTTGATATTTCAGATGCTTTGAAATCAGTAATTTTAATTTTATCCTTTATATTCTTTATCTCTCTTTGTCAACATCCCTTTTTCTCAACTAAGCGATGAATGAGATATCATTGAATAAGACTTTTTAAAAGACTTCAATGAAAACGTAGTCATTTTACGTTTCAAAATTTGAGTGAAAAGAAAATTTTGAGTCACAAGAGAAGCTGTCACTTGGGCAAACTTAATCTAACTCATGTGACCTGTGCTATAAACATTTGAAAACTATGAAACATTTTTTTT
>BGPR01007315.1:0-72261 GCA_013235015.1 Araneus ventricosus | reverse complement strand
CTGATGTACTTCGTTCAGTTACGTATTGCTGTGGCCTTTGAAAATGTTCGCCATTCAGTTCTCTTTCATTTTCTTCTATTCTAATGATTTTCTTTTAATGAGTTTTAATTTTTTATTAAAGCATGATTTTTTTATTATTTGAATCTATAGTAATTCGTTAGTTAATTATGGACAATATTGTTGATGCAATTACTGGAAGCTGCTGCGTGGGCGTACAAAAGGTGTATTAATTATAGCTGTTTACTTCTTCTGTTTCTTCGGTATTTTCTTCTTTTTTTTGTATTAAAATATCTATCTTTTGTATTTTATTGGAAGTTGCAGCATTTTGCACCATTCTGTCTAATACAAGTTCAATTTTTAACTTTTAATTTTTGGAGATATCTTTATTAAAATTCTTCACTTGTACTTGTTATCTAGTGATGAAAGAATTTACCATTCGGAGTCAAGAGAACAGAATAATAATAATAATAATATATAATTAATGAAATGGAAAGAATCAGTAGTGAAATAAATACAGATTGAAGAAACAATTCAAAATTTTTTTTTAAAATACGAGAGAAAAAGAATTTGAATGTTAGAAAAAAAACAAGAAAAACACTCTGAAATTTTTCAAAGTCCCTAAAAAGAAGGATATACAAACTTTTTTTATATTTTAGAAGAGAAAGAATGGATAGTATTTTAAAATTTGCTTAAAGCTTATTAAAAATTCGCTCTCGAACCGAAAAAATATTTTAAATAATGAAAATGAATAATTTATTGCCGAAAAATAGAATAAGATTCGAAGATTAACTCCAATTCGAGAAATTTTGTTCAGAAGCCGAGAAAATGCCAAGTCCCAATAAAAAAGAAAAACTCTAGCATTTTTTTAAAGTCCAAAAAAGAA
Source organism: Araneus ventricosus (assembly GCA_013235015.1). Lineage (NCBI taxonomy): Eukaryota > Metazoa > Arthropoda > Arachnida > Araneae > Araneidae > Araneus > Araneus ventricosus. The sequence continues at coordinate 71,378 of BGPR01007315.1, read as the reverse complement.
AGATAAAGCAATGTTTTTATATTTAAGAAGAGAGAAAAAATGGATGAGATTTAAAATTTTCCTTAAAGCTGATTAAAAATTCGCTCGCTAAGCTGATATTTCCAATAACGTATTTGCTGAGGAAATAGTCATAGCCGTAATAAAACCGATGACTTGCAACATTTTGAAACTTAAAAGATATATAAGAGATTATAATGGAAAAGGATAACGTGATAGAGAGCTTTCTTATGATAGAACTTATATGTTGAACTTAATTAGACACGTTGAGATGTTTGTCATATGATTCGCTCTAAAGTGACACAGAAGAGTAGGCAATAGACGAAAACTTCAGATTATAAGGATGTTTTATGTGGGATTAATGCAGAATAAGCAATGATTAGAATTTTCTATGTTGAATTGTCGAATATTCTCTAAACTTTAAAGATAAAATAATCAGTGACCCAGAGAAGTAAACGCAAATGAGGTATAATGCAACCTTTTTTGTTATCGTTGTTCGAAGTAAAACACAAACAGTCTTCATGGATAAAATAGAGATTAAACAAAAAATAAACTTTGCTGGTAGATATTATTGAAGCTAAATTTATTCATTCGATCTATGTTAAAGGAATTAAAACGCGGAATGGAAAAACGTAAGTTTGTAAGAATAATGCCAACATTTTTAAGTTTAGAAAATAATTCGAATTTCCACCTAACTTTAGAAGAGTTTGACGTTTTGTTATTCCCGAAACAGCTGAAAACAGAATTTCAAGTTTCATTTCACTAACCTATTCAAATCTAAGAGATTTTTAATATGATTGCTCTTAAATTTTATTGATAAAATACTCTATAATCATATTTGTTAATGGAAAAATAAGCTCAAAACGACGAGTGAAGTTCAATTATGTAAGAAAAATAAATCGAAGCTGGTTTATTAGAATATTATATCCTTATAAAACTGATTTAATCTAAAAAAAGATTTTATGCGAATTAGCGTCTAAGTAAACTTTTTTATATTTAAGAAGAGAGAAAAAATGGACAAGAGTTTGAAATTTTCCCTTAAAACAAGTTAAAAATTCACTCGGCAACAAAAAATAAAATTAAAAAATTAAAATGAAAATAAAAATAAAAAGGAAAATGAAAAAAGATTTAAAAAATTAAAAGAAAAAATATGTATAATTAATGAATAGGAATAGTAAGTTGGTGAAATAAAATAAGATTGAAAGATCAATTCGAATTGCATAAAAGCCGAGAAAATTCTGAGTCCCTAAGAACACTCGTAAAAATTTTTAAAGTCCGAAAGAAAGATAAAAAATAATTAATTCCTTATCAAGAAGTGATTGGAGGGAGCTGGTGGAGGGAGGGGTTTTTTTCGGCTGTAGGGGATTCGGGGTCAAAGTGATCCAGAACTGTCCTTTTATCCCTACTCTGGGGCCAGGAAATTTATTCTCGCTTTTTTGTGAATTCAGTCTTCTGTAATCAACCACGAAGCGAACTCTCCTGTTTTTTTTTTCACCAGCATCCCTGTGCTTATGTAGGGGTTTCCATGCCTTAATTGTTTGCTTTATTATTGAACATTCTTCTGCACGTGTTCTGCATGGGTGTACTGATACAAGTTTGCTACACTCAATTTCTTTTTTCTCCATCGTAGTCAAAACTGTGCAACCTATTTCACTTAACTCCTAGACACATCCTGACCACTCCTCTACGAATTTCTTTTCACTGAATGGCTACCATATTTGCTGCGTTATTTACATTGATCTATTTCAATTTAAATCCGAGTCGATTGCCACTGTTTTTTAAAACAATCGCTAAAAGATACTAATAGATGGAAATAGTTGCTAAAACAAAAAACAGGGTTGACAAGAGTCTGGAAAATAGAAGTTGTAACATTAGATGATATTTAATATCATCCAATGTTACATCTTCAATTATGGATGTGGAAATGATCAGTGATATAACTTAGGGGTCTATTCTGTTAACCCCGGTTGGGTTAGGAGACGTCACTTTTCCCTTTGTTAACGTGTGGAAAAAGTGAGGTCTCCCAACCCAACCGGGGATACCAGAATAGACCCGTTCGTTCTCCTGCAATATTAATTAAAGTCCTATTGTTTTCTTATTTAATTGCACAAAACTCGTGCAAAACAGTTTTTTAACTCTGAAATTCGACATTGAAGTAGGGATGCATAATCCACGATATTTTTAATAACAAATATTTTTCTATTGTTATTTTTTAATATATGTATTAAATAAGTGTGATTTCAATCACACTTTTAATTTTCAAACTCTTATTAAATGTATGTAAAGTATTTTGAAAAGAAATTAAATAAAAAATTGACATTTGTTTTTATTAAACTGTCTGCTAAATTTTGTGTTTTTAGTTCTATATACTGTCAATAGATGGCGACTCTCGAGAAAACTACTTAAAAAAATTTCCGATCAATTAACTTAACCACAAATATTTCCATCAAGCGCGGAAGCCAATATCAACACAGTTCACTATTAGGGATGAAGAATATTTGACGAACTGTTATTTTCTATTCAATATCAAAACATCACAAATACCAGTGATGAATACTACTGTCAAAAAGGTGTGATTCAGTCATTTGTATAAAATTTACGCAAAGTGTTTTTTTAATTTAATTTCTTTTAAAAATAATTTTACAAGGTTTTAGTTTTTAGCTTTATATACTGTAAACAGATGGCGCCATCAAACGCTACTCTAAAATCCCTCACATATATTCACATTAACTTCCCCACACAGGAAGGGGGCATCTTCACGCCCCATTCAGGAAGAGGCAGAGACTTCACCCTTTACCTTTGAGATAAGCATGACACGCTTCACCGCGCAGATCACCCTCCTGTATTATATTACATTTCGCACTTTCTCCCCCACCCATCGCGGTTTAAGAAGCCTATCTGTGAATCACCCCTCTAGTGGTGGTATGCGTTCTCGAATGATAACGCCGCTTTTGTAATTCGAAGGTTCGTCGGGAACTCAAAGGAGCAAGTTTTTATTTTTCTCTTTGATTGACAGAATAGCTATAATTCTCCGAAAAAAGAATAATCGCGGTAAAGCACCCTTACTTTGATCGCGCCGAAAACTGCGACTGTGACGTCGAAGTATGACTACAAAAATTCAAAAGAATTTTCGCTGGAACCATCTGTTGACAGTATAAAGAACTAAACATTAAAAGCAAATAGAAAATCTAATTAAAAGAAACAATTTTTTATTTAAATTTTTTAGAACGCTTTACTTATACTCAATACGACTTTTTGAAAATTAAAAATGTGATTGAAATAACAGTTATTTGGAATAGATATTTAAAAATAACAATAGCAAAAATAGTTGTTACTCAAAAAATCGTGGATTATACATCCCTATTCACTATTCAGAATCCCCTTTTCAGTTAATCACAAATCCTATCATTTTCCCTTCCTATCGCAGTTAACTAAGCTTCCCTGTGAAAAATTTTTCGAACGCTTATTGCAATTTTCTGTTGTTATACAAGAGCTGTAATCGATAAGAGCTGTAATCATTCGAAAACACATATCACAAAAAGAATGATAACTCACAGCGTCACAGGAAATACCAATGAAGCTGCGATAGGGGGAAACCGCGACGTGACCATCCATCGTGACCGCAAAGAACGATCTTCTTTCTAAAAACCAAAATGGGCTTCCATGGCGCCATCTGTTGACAGAAGATGGAGCTAAAAACTAAAACTTAGGAAAAGAATATTAAGAAGGAATAATTTTTTTTTTAATTTTTGAAACACTTTATGCACATTTATTTACCAATGATTGAATCACACCTTTTTTACTTTCTCGTATACGAAGTATACAAAGAGAAAGTATTGTAATCGTCAAAAAATCCGAACTCGACATTTTGACGAATCTTCACGTTTTAGACCTCCCTGAGTGCGAAAAACACAATTTTGGAATTATGTCTGTCTGTGTGTGTGTCTGTGAACACGATAACTCGAAAACTATGAGAGATACAGGGATGAAACTTGGTATGTGGTCTTTAAACATAATTTGTAGGTTTCTATCAAATTTTGGAAAAAATCCGTCAACGGGAAGTCTGTCTGTCTGTATGTCCGAAGTCATGCGAACACTATAACTCAAAAACTTGAATAGCTAGATGGATAAAATTTGGTACACTTTTTTATTGTCATGAATGTAGGTCCGTATAAAAGTTTGGGCCAAATCCGTCAACGGGTTGACTGTCTGTCGGTCTGTATAATAGCATACTTGTTCAACTCCATGCGCATACGTAAATGCCTGTGCAAAGAAGGGATACTCCGAAAACTTGGCAGTTTGCCAAAAACCAATTCTGGCGGCGAGATTTTGTAAGGAAGCAAACATTTAGGGCGTCTCGTTTTACTTGCGTATTGGAAGCAATCTCTGCGCATGCGCAAGCTATTCTCCTGTTTTCTTCTCCGCACGCGGAACTTGCATTGCTACAGTTTGATAAAAAAATAAATATTGCGAAGTTTTAATACATACGCATCTTTTTGAATATGATTATTCACCTCAATATTTTAATATCACTATATTCTACACTGAAAAACCTTCTGATAGTCATTGCATTCTGGGTTACAGTTGGTTCGAACTTTTTATCAACGCAGGGGGAAGGGAAATGACAAATGTTTGAAAAGTATACGAGAAAGTTTAGGGGAGGCCACTCCCACTGGTTTTTTCATAAAATTAAGAAATCTTTGAATAAAGTACTGTATCGTCAAACTAAGAAAATAGCCGTTGTTTCTATCAAAAATATTTTATTTTTTATATATACAAAATGAAGTCGTTTAGTCGCAGAAGAAAATTGGAAGAACTAACTTTTTACTTTCTCGTATACGAAGTATACAAAGAGAAAGTATTGTAATCGTCAAAAAATTCGAACTAGAGATTTTGACGAATCTCCACGTTTTAGACCTCCCTGATTCCGAAAAACACAATTTTGGAATTATGTCTGTCTGTGTGTCTGTGAACACAATAACTCGAAAACTATTAGAGCTACGGGGATGAAATTTGGTATGTGGTCTTTAAACATAATTTGTAGGTTTCTGTCAAATTTGGGACAAAATCCGTCAACGGGAAGTCTGTCTGTATGTCCGAAGTCATGTGAATACTAAAACTCAAAAACTTGAATAGCTAGATGGATAAAATTTGGTACACAGTTTTATCGTCATGAATGTAGGTCCGTAAAAAATTTTGGGCCAAATCCGTCAACGGGCTGATTGTCTGTCGGTCTGTATAATCGCATACTTGTTTAACTCCATGTGCATGCGTAGTGGTAGAAATGCCTGTGCAAAGAAGGATCACTCCGAAAACTTGGCAGTTTGCCAAAAACCTATTCTGGCGGCGAGATTTTGTAAGAAAGCAAACATTTAGGGCGATATAAAAATTATATCTACTAAACCCTTTGGCTTAGATAAATAAAAATTGGTATGATGGTAGCTAACATTAATTATAGATCTGTGCCCAAATTTCGTTTGAATCGGTAAAGAAAAAGGCGTCCAAATTGCATAATTAATTATTCTAATTCGATTCTCCATACGCATGCGTACTGGTAGCAATCTATGTGCACGCGGTAGGATTACGTCACTTTGACCTTGTTTTACTTGCGTACTGGAAGCAATCTCTGCGCATGCGCAAGCTATTCAGCGAGCAAGTTATTCTCCTGTTTTCTTCTTCGCACGCGGAACTCGCATTGCTAGCGTTTGATTTAAAAAAATAAATATTGCGAAGTTTTAATACATACGCATCTTTTTGAATATGATTATTCACCTCAATATTTTACTATCACTATAATCTATAATGAAAAACCTTCTGATAGTCATTGCATTCTGGGTTACAGTTGGTTCGAACTTTTTATCAACGCAGGGGGAAGGGAAATGACAAATGTTTGAAAAGTATACGAGAAAGTTTAGGGGAGGCCACTCCCGCTGGTTACAGTAGTATTCATCACTGGTATTTGTGATTTTTTGATACTGAATAGTAAATAACAGTTCATCAAATATTCGTCATCCCTACAGTGGGTAACAAAAGTTTCCATACGCAGCTATAGCCAGAAATAAAAGCGTGATTTGTCAGACAAAATCTTTTGTGAAGAAAACGAAAATTAACAAATTGGTTCAACACAAATGCATATATTATTTATGAGTATTATAAAAAAAATATTGAGATAATTAAAAGATAAATTTAAAGAAACAAAAAATGTCACTATTGAGGAACAAAAAAAAATTTCCGTACGGTATTTATATAGTTTATGAGAAGATCTTTTTCATGTTAACCAAGTTGTTTTTAATGGTCGGACGCCCTCCTTTGGCCTTTATTTCTACTCTCAAACGTTGTGGAATGACTCTTGCGAGTATTTTTGTTGTTGTTTTGGGTAAATTTTGCTTTAAATTCTCTTACAAAGATAGCATGCACATTTGCTGCAAGTGTGATTTTTTCTGGATATTATCTTGTCATGACAAACTTGACGCGACAAGTTTGCAGCGAAATTCCTGCAAAGTAACAGAATAATCGACCACCTCACTTGCAAACCAAGTTTGCAGTAAAATTGGTATGACACATTTACGACCATGACACAATGACGAAGCGAAAACTCTTTTCTTTTATTCCTCTCTCTGCTCCGAGCTTGTATAGTGATCTGCATACGCGCCTGTAGGCCCTATGATCGCGAGCTCTAATCGCGCTCTCTTCTACATGTTCTTGAATAGTAGAAGTAAACTCCTTTCAAAATAACTCACATCCCAGATAGCACGTACATTTGCAGCAAGTTTGATTTTTACTTGATATTATCTTGTCATGGCAAATTTGACGCGCCGATGTTGTCGCGAAACTGCTGCAAAATAACGAGGCAGAATCGCCACCATCGCTTGCAAAACAAGTTTGCCACAGGTTTGCTATCGGCTTGTTACGCGAAAATAGACAACTAGCGCCACCCCTCCTTGAAATGCAAGTTTTCTGTGAAGGTGTCATGACAAGTTCACAGCACGATTGCAAAACAAGTTTGCTGCAAAGATGATAGCACACTAAGAGATAATCTTTCTCTGTTTTAAAAAACATCCGATTTTTAATAGCATATTCTAGACCGTCCTTCTTTTTATTAATTCAATAAATAAATGATAATTTGTGAAAAAACTAACTTTTTATAAAAAAAATTTTTGAAACATTTTCCATCTTTTTACTTAATATAGAACTCGCACTTTAAAGAAAACTTTATCGCCTTTTTCTTAATGTTGAAATTTTAACGTTTATAAGCAAAAATTAAACCTAAAAAACAGTCAATGATTGTGGAAAAATAATAACTTATACATTTTGTCCCATTTTAAACATTTTAAATGTAATTACTTTTGAACTCTAATGTCATAATTTATTCTACTAGCAAAACGTAGTTATTAGCAAAAATCGTTCTCTCTCTTTGACTTCAAATCATATTCTCAATTCAAAATTTAGAAAATTAATGAAATCAAGAAAACAGTTTAAAATAAATCGTATACGAATCGAATCGAACGAGGTATTAGCGAAATCTATCTTCGCCTCCCAGAGTTTATCTGGCCGAGTGGTTTAGAGTGTCAGGTTAGGAAGCGGTAAGTCGCGAGTTCTAATCCGAGGTTGTGTTCGTACTCTGTTTTTGCGATAGTTTGCAATGAGTTTGACGTTGCAAATTTGACGCGTGGTGACTTCGAAGCTTGCGTTAACGTGCTGCAAACTTTTTCCAAGCTTGCACTCTCGTCATGTCAAATTTGTTGCAAGCTTGCAGATTTGCAGATAAAGATTACTGCAAACTAAAATTTCTATCTGGGTTCACTCCTTGTATGCGGACAGAAGAAGGGGAGGAAAAAGGGAGTCAATCTCTGTAGAAACGGCTTTGAAGGGGGAGGAATTCCCCTGTTTACCCAATACCCCTGAATATGCAGTAAATTTGACACCGCAAGTTCACTGCAAGTTTTCGCACGGTGACTTCGAAGTTTTCATTAACTTGCTGCAGTCTTGTTATGAACTTGCGGTCTTGCCGTGCTGAACTTTCTGCAGACTTGCATAGCAAGACTGCTGCAACTTTGATGCAAACTAAAATTGCTATATGGGTAATGGCAATTTGTAGTGAAACCTTGTTCTAAATGTCATATTTTTTTAGTTCACGACTGATTTCTTCCCTTAAATGTTTTATGGAGATTAAGTCGGGAGACTGGGGTGGACTATAAAGTTGCTTTTTAACATGATAGAGGCACCATTCTTGACAAATCTTGGAAGTGTGTTTAGGATGTTTGTCTTAATGGAAAGTAAATATAGTTCAAAAGGACAATTTTTCTGCACTAGTTAAGACGTTTTTCTTTAGAATTGTTATGATAGATGTACCTATCCATATTTCTTCTATAAAACATAAATTGCGGACACCAGCAACACTCATACACATCCACACCATGACGTCTTCTGCACCGTGCTTGAAAGTTCCACATAAATTCTTAATTAGCATCTGTTGATTTGGTTTTATCCAGATCATAAATCGACCATTTGGCCAAAGGATGTTAAATTTTGATTCTCTTTAAAAAGGACCGATTGCCAAAAAAATAAGGGCTAACTTAAATCGAGGCGTTATCTCCGTTTCATAGATTTATACAAGGCTTCTTACTGGCCGCACGTCCATTGTAACCTGCTTTTTTAATGACATTTCTCGCCGTTTTAGGTGTCCCTTCAATGTTGTAATCAGCCTTTAGGTCAGCTGCAATTTGACGGGCACTTATTCGTGGGTTATCTTGAATCTTACCCATCCATATTAGCACAAGATGCTCTACAATATTCATACTATATCTTTACAATGTTGCTCAACATTCAGAATATCGTAGCAACATCGTGAAGATATCGTAAAATATCTTGTGCTAATAGGGATGTGTTGCATTTGTGAACATGTTAGTTATTAAATTCCAAGAACGATAATCTGTATTTGTTGAACATTTTTTAATGACGCAACAGCACTAATACAAAAGGGAACTGGAACTAGCAAAAAAGTTAAACATACAGTTATAGAGATAACAGTTAAACACACAGTTAGAGTTTAAGAATTGAAGAGAAACAGATTACAATCATCATATTTCTTTGATGCAAGTGGTTTAGCTTCAGAGGTCTTTGGGATCGATTTCTATCCTCAAATATTTGAAGCTCATGGTATGTTTCAACAATATATTATACTGCAGACGCCAATTTATTAATGATTTCATCAGTTTTTTCATAGATAATCCATCATTTCTCAACTGAACCACCAACTTAGGAATGGTTTTAAGAATGTCCTTTTTAATACGATTGGGTACAGACTAGAATTAAACAACTAGTGCTGTCATACACTCATGACACTGACGGCCTTATTCATCATCCATGGTTAAACCATGATCAGCGGTTAAAGATGTGTCTGCCACGATAATGCAAAAGCTGATTGAAATGAATCGCCAAATGTATACCCTAGCGGGTTGCTATTTTGACATGGTATCTTAATTTCTCGGTTGTTGGCTATTTTTAAAATTTATTTAATTTTTTTCCTCGCCATCTAGCCAGTTAGGGTATAGATCCAGCCGATCATTTAGATCAGCATTCGCTTGTTCGTGTAAATTCACGTTTAACCGCTGATTACGGTTTAATCATGGATGGTGAATAAGGCCGATAGGTACGCTCCAGTTTTGAAAATTTACTGTGGGTCACTTATAGACGACTTCAGGAATAATTTCCATACTGCGTACGGAAACTTTTTTGCATGGCATTTCGCAATATCTCCTAAATATTCCAATTAAAGCATTTGCTGCGTTTTGTAAAGGCAGACTTTTATTATAAACTCATTTTAAAGACTGAAATTAAGCATATTTCAGTAGTTTCTGAAGGTATGAAGAAAAGATTAGATATTGTGCTAATTTATTAGCGACATTGGTTTACCGTACGGAAACTTTTTTACCCACTAAACATTGAAGGGGTCTATTGACTAGATAAAGTGCGACGTTAGTTCAACAGGCTATCGTAGTTTGATTGCATAGCCCTGTAATTTTTTGCCTCTTTAGTGTTTTATTTGGAATATTCATTGAAAATGCATACACTTTCATAAAAATTATAGTCCAAGACAACTCAAGAATGTTATACAGTGGAAGCTATGGATGGTATTCTTCCGTCGAGTGAAATAGCCCTGCAATTATCCTAATGTATTTTAAAAGTAATTGACATATTTGAACAGAATTTTGCTTTAAATAACAAAAACCGATAATCTCTGCAATAAAAATCTATTCTCAAAACGTATGTTATTTAGGGGTCTATTCTGGTTCCCCCGGTTGAGTTGGGAGACGTCACTTTTCCCGTTGTTAACGTGCGGAAAAAGTGACGTCTCCCAACCCAACCGGGGGTACCAGAATAGACCCGTTAATTTCATAAATTTTTTTTCCGCCCTGTGTCTGAAATTACGCGGAACCAAAACGACCTTGAGCATTGGGGAAAAGTCTTTTTTATCTTCTGTCTCTTCGGAGTTCACATTTTGGCGAGTAATCTCTCTTGGTGCTGGCGTGATTATGATTACTCAGAAAACGTAACAATTTATTGCTGTTAATTAATTTCTTTTTTTATCATTTTTATATGGTAGAAACTTCTAAAATTTCGCTGCTTTTGAAATTATTTATTGATCTTACCTTTTTTCAGTATTTGCATCATTTTTTGTACATATATAACAATAAACATTAAAATAAAATTGAACTAAATGATGAGTAAAATATGAAGGCAATTCAAAAAACTCAAATGAAAATAAAAATATATCATAATAAAAAGAGTACAGATGAGACAAAATATTGAAAAAGATGAAAAGTAAAACAAAAGTTTGCGTTATTGGCGTTTTCTTCAATATTAAATAATTTTCCCAACATTTAAAAAATACTGGAACAAATTTCCTTTAACCATAGCTTATTATTCCCGCCAAAATTGTGTCGATTAATCAGTTCCAAAACATAGGAATTTGTTTCGTTTATGATTCATTTGCTTTTAAGATGCGCGATTGGGATGGATTTCTGTTTCTGTACATCTAATTTATTTACATTCTTAATTAGAATACGATATATATGCACACATTATTAATAATGCACATAAAGAAATTTTCAAAAGCAGCATCTGCCGCTCTTTTACACCACAATCCTGATCGGCCATGGCTCTCTCCGTGGTCATTCACTCAACCTCTTACGTCAGCTCACTCTCTTTTGCGCCCCTCTTTCCACAGTCTTACAGTGGTGGTCAGAGAAAAGTTTGGGGTGGTTGACCGCATTTTTCATTTTATATGTTTGGCTTAATCTGTTTATCTATAAAAAACTAAATATTAAACTCTAGATTTAACGGATTCATTTGTGCGAAAGTTTATCCGAAAAATATTTGCATACAATGAAAAATGTTATAAGCGTTCTAAGGAAAATATTGAAATAGAATATGAAGCTTTCGGTTATGCTGTATAATATAAAACATTCAATGTACATACCTTAACTTCTTGAAACTCCGTATTAGAAGAGTGAAACAAAAGTTTTACTGAATATATAATTTAAAATTTGAGTTGCAATTCGATAATTATTCGAGCATAATTCATTGTAAATATTTTAGTTTTTTTAAAAATGAAATTCCCTTTTAATTATTGAAAAAAGTATGCATCCTTTATTTCAAGATAACAACATGAAAGCGTGGTTGGTGTAATCCATTCTTTTTTTGCATAGAATCTTCTACTGTATACAATTTTAAATATAGTGTCAAGTTTCTACTATTGATATTTCTCAGGCTTCCTTTAATTAATAATACACAAATTATGTACTTAAAAACAATGTAATAGCAAAAAAAAAAGAATCGATCCAAACAATTCTTTCTTTTTGCTTTGAGAACGAAACGTTGGCGCACAGGAAGCAAAACAAATCTACTTCTGGTTGTTGGCTTAAAGTAACCCCAAGACGCGTAGGAACACGAACTACGTCTTTCATCGGTGCAGCGCCGGAAGTATGGCGTAATCTCTGAGTATTGTTTGGATTAACGGGACTATTCTGGTACCCCGGTTGGGTTGGATGACGTCACTTTTTCCGCCCGTTAACGACAAGTGCGATTCTCGTACCCGTTTTTCCAACCGGTTGGGATCTCGCTCGGTCGAAAATGGATCTTTGATTTCCGCCAGCTCTGTACTTGGCGTAAACACTATTCTGCTAACGAGAAGTGTGTGTTTGATATCAGTAATCTTAATCAAATTCCTTTCGTTTGAAAATGGAGGCGGCAGACGTTTAATTGTGTTTTGAAGGCTTCTATCGGGACAAATGTAATCCATTTGACAATCTTGCAAAGAATTTACAATTACTTTTTAGATTTTTAAAAAGAGTTAGCAATCTTTATCGAATCTTAATCTATAAATTTAATACACTCTAAAAGTAATCTGAACCTTAAAAGTAGTTAAATCTTTACTACTCCAATGTAGCTGAGTCCAATGATATTGATAATTAGCTAAGATCAATTACATTTCAGATTTAATTTACTTTAATCATTTTCTATTAAATTGAAATTAGTAACATTTAAAAATTTTTTTAAAATATTGAGTGTGAATGACTTTCCCATTCCGCTAATATAGTCATTACTAATTTTTTTATTTAATAATTAAAGAAATTTGTCAAAATTTTACAAATATAAGCAAAATCTTGACAATAAAAAATAATTTTTCTTTTGTTCCTTGATGAAGATGTAATTTTTTTTAATGTTGTGAAAACTTGCTGAATTTAATAACTTTTTCTACATTTTATTCTCCTTTATGTAATTGGAAAATAAACAAAAATGGTTTGTATGCCATTAATTTATAAGATTTTATTCTTGTAAAATAATTGCATGGAAAAAAATAATTACTTTTTCCTCTAGAAAACTGCGAAAATTAATCAATATACTGAGAAAAAGACTTGCAACTTATGCCTTCTATAAATGTATAGTATTATTATAAATGTATATTTTGTAAAAGATAAATGGTTTAACCCCCCTTAACAATGCACTTATGAATAGGAAAAGATGTACTTATACACTTGATGTCTATACTATAAGAGTTAAATCTTTCCTCACCTTCATCTGGTGTCTTTAAGTGATGCGACTAACTTTCCCATCTAAAATTTATGATATTTTTTCAAATAATCCTAAAGATAATTTGAATTGGGAAGTAAATGCTACGCTTATCTTCAAAGGAACTATCTTGCAAGGATTCAAACTCGAACTGGACACTGAACTACGCATGACGATCGTTTGACTTGTGACGCGCAGCAGAAATACGCCACTTCTGTCTAAAGCGAGATGTCGAAACGACTGAGGTAATGAGAATCTGACCCTCTTTTTCGGTCGGAGAAAAAGCCATTAACTGTCCCTAACTGCCGCGGGTCAAAAGGCGAACAGCCCCTAACCTAACTGGAGTACGAGATAGACATCTCTAACGTCTTATGGACGAGTTTTCGCTTTGTTTATTTACATTTCTTAGTGTCTGTACATTATGTAATTCCGGCGTACTTGCTAAAATGAATCTTCTAAAGAGGAAGTCCAACATACAAAGCTTGATAAAGTCAAGGTTTTAATATAAGTAACACTACCAGAAAACTCCAGTCCATATATATATCTGTAAAATAGCTCCAGAGTGATGAAATGAAATTTTGCTTTCTGATCTAACAAAATGCTTTTGGGACACCTAATCATGTCGCTAGATAGAACATAGCATCTGGCAAAAAAATGTAAACTACATCAGATCGAAGATTCCCTTCATAATTCATCTGTTACGGCAATATCAGCCGAAATTCTGAGGACTGAAACTTAAACGAGATTATTTATGTAAAACTGGTTTGTTTTAGACATGAAACTTCTTTTTGAAGTTTACATTTGAATCATAGAGAATTAATCTTCAATATGAGTTTACCAAAAGCGCATACTTTATTTTGAACTGTAATCCTGATACGCCTACTTTGACAAATAGTGTTTATTTTCTTTGCAAATGGTATGTCATTGATCTTTACTAAATTTTTCATCAGTTAACTCCTCTTTGTCCCACTATTATTTGTATTTACGTTTGTTATTATTCTTGAAGGCAGCCTGATTTCTATGATTTAGTGTCTTCCATGCTTTTGTCGTAACATGATTTTCTATGTAGAAAATTCTTAATTACGAGAGATTGTTTAGATTTACATACTGAGGGTGGATGGATCTAGAATGAATAACACGGAACACAGAATCTAAGAAAGCAAACAGCATATTGAAACTTTCCTTGTTTATTGGTGATGTAGTTTTTTTTTTGGTTACATAAAAAAAAAAAACTTTATGCTCGTGTTAAAGATGTATTCAAAGGTTATGAATTTTTTCCAATAACATTTTCGGATGATGTGGGTCCATGAGTTTAGTATTGCGTTAGTTACTTTTTTTGGTCTGAGTATACCTTGCTGTCATTGAAAATTGTTTTACTTTCTTTACAATTGAATCAGTAAAATTGAATTAATAAATATGGAAATATTGTATGTATGATGAGTTTTGAAGATACCATTTAATATAATTTATGAACTCACTATGCAGTTACATATAAGCATATTATTTTATTGCATTAGTTATTTATATTAATCTAAAGAAAGAAAAGTAACTTTTTTTGTAATGGGGAGGGGGGTTCTGTTTCTACAGTCATGAGATAAAATGCTAACAGGAACGTGGATCTGGGAATGAATTATAGATTATTAAATTTTAGCTTTTTTTACAAAAAAGAATTTGTGAATAATTAGTATGTATATAGTTGACCTTAATTGCATTTATATTTAAATTGTTTGTTTTCTAAATATACTTTAAATTTTATTATTGATTTAGTTTAATTTATTTAGCTTTCTTCAGTGAACATTGTAAAGGAATTTATTTGTGAAGTTAATTTAACTGCAGGTTAAAGGTGTAGTTAAACTCAAACTTTGCTACAGGGATTTTGATAAACAAAAAAAATTGCTTTGCCTAATTTTCAAGTAATTGGAATAAAGGTCTGAGTTTCTGACTATCCATAAAGTTACTATTCTTGTTTTTTGTATTGTCTATAAACTACCCATCGCGCAGCCCCAGAGCTAAACTCAAAATTCTTGATTTTATTTAAATTACAACTGTTTGCTCTTAATTTTCATTAAAAAAAATAATTTTGTGACAACATTGCTTTCTTTGACAGGCTAAAATTTTCCTACTTTCTAGCCATTTCACTTGTACTTGTAGTAGTTGATGCCAAAAAACATTTTTGGCTAGTTATTCTTCTGTATTTTTTATTAAATTATCGAGTATTTTAGTATTCTTTATGATTCTTATTGTCAGTGAGGAAAGCTGTAAGGTGTAAAGTGTGGTTTATATACATGGTTTGGACCAGCTCACCACTAATACAAATATTTTTAATCCTCCCACCTCCCTCTTCCCAGACCAAACATGGATTTGCTCTGACTGCTTATAGTATAATTTTGTCTCTAGAATAATACTATAATTCATTGCTTTATAAGGTAAGCTGACCTCGCTTAGCATTATGGATACTGCAGAAAAAATAAACTTCCAACAAAGAGTAAATTGTAGGATATGTAACTGGATGGTTAAAGATGTGAAAGTATAATTGGTGTAGTTTTGTTCCGTTTCATATTCTGCTTCTTGTTCACTGATGTTTGATTCATTTTGAAGTTTTCACTCATAGTTAAAATGTTATCATTTGTTTTGTCTTTATTCTAGACTGCAAGTCCTTAATATCTTGTGTAATTTTTAATGCTTTGTGACATACTGGGTTTTTTTTTCTTTTTTTTTAGACTCTTTTTTATATAATTATTAATTTTTGTAAAATTGAAAATAGTTCTAAAGCATTAAATCTTGTAGGCTAATAGGAAATTAAAGTGTTTTTTTTTTTTTTTTCAGTTTTAAGAAGGAGTGGTAAATTAATGAAATTTTGTGAACCTCCTTAGGAAATCAATTTATGGAAAGTAATGAAACTGAGTTACTGAAAGAGCTAGAATTATTTCTATGTAAAAATGTAGCAGTTATGAAAGGTGTTGCTAAATTGTATATTTTATCTGATGCTGCTAAAATACATCCATTTGCGATTTTATTGGGTTTTTGATGAATTTAGTCTGTAAATGTGTTTTAGTCATAAGTACATAAAGCACTATTTATGTCTTCTGCAGGGTTGCGGTGATTTAAATCAGTTGATTAAAATCCATTTGAATTTCAACTGATTTTTTTTAAAAAAATTCACTGATTTAAATACTTTATTTTAAATATAAGTTAATCTGCTTTAATGAAATAAAATTGTTCATGCTATCTAAATAGTGATTTTAAAATATTTTTAAATGTATATTTAAAAAAGAATATATAGAACATAAAAATATTTCATTGAATTGATGTAAATGAGTACTTTCCATATCTTTATTTTTGAGAATGTAATTAGATTTTATTAACCCTTTAGTAAGGCAATCATTTTTTGAATATGATGAGAAAACATCATGAATGGGTTTAATTTATTGTCTAGACATAGAATCTACATTTTTTTTTTTTAACTTGCTTCATTCGGGAGGGTAGGCATGAGATAACACCCTTGAGATACAGCCACCTTGATATACACTTTGAAAATTAGTTGAATCTTACAGAAAATTATAAATTAAAACTTCAAGAGTATTGAGCAAAATTTTGAGTATTTGCTAAAATTGTTAATGCGCAAGAAACAAAAAACTTTATCTCAAGTCCAGGAATTTTCCAAACTTTATCTCTAATAATTCCTATTCCAAACAAAATTTCTTAAGACTGCTTATACATTCTAAAAAAGGATGGACTATTAGCCCTATCCTAAACCTATTATTTTCCATTTATAGTTGAATTACGGTTGAGAAGTGAGGTGAAGATTGTAATATAACTGACACAGATAAAGGGTTAAATAAATCTCTAATGATGCACACAATAAAATCAAAGTATGAGATACCTTTTTTATAAAATAAAATAAGTATTGTGAAAGGATCATGTTCAAGAAAGAAAAAGTAAAAATGCAGAATTTCATTTATATATTGGAGAAAACTAAATAGTGTTGTGGGACAATAAAGTTTTTATATTGCAATAATGTTCAAATGTAAGATAATTAGTAATGTAATAAATGTCTAAAAGATACATACAAACATCTACATAGTGCATTTGAACTATGATCTATACTTATAAAGGAATGTAGAGCTGTGCTAAATGTCCAGATTGACATCACACTTACAGTCATGAAATTTGGGCAGGTAGTCCTGATGGTGCTCAATGCACATTGAACTGAATTTAAAAATTTATCTAGAATTTTTTTATTTAATGTTTTATCAAAGATTAGGAGTAGAGAAAGTTCAAAACTTCTGTTTATAATGAAACAAATGAATGTTAAAATCTAATAATATTCTAAATACAATAATTATTTATAGTAGAAATGACATTTTATTATATTGCTCTTTTTTCCTTAATAAAATTGTCTTATATTTCAAAGTATATTGTTATATTTTAGGTCAAAAATTTTAAATAGCTGTAACATTTTGAATTAAATTTTTAATTTGTTTTTTTTTTGTCAGATTAATGACTGGTATTTGTTATATATATATATCTATGATATGTATGCTCATTGTCTAATATACAAATGTTAAATATATATATATAGTTTTAAAAAATCATTAAAATAAAAAAATCTTGATTTAAATAAAAAATCGATTTAAATCAATAAATCGATTTTTTTTAGAAAAACTAAAAAAATCAAAACCCTGCTTTCAGGACTGAATGTAAAACACTATAAATGAAAAGAGCTGTAACGAAATTTACTAAAAAACTGATTGAATATGACAAATTTAATGCTACTAAGGGCAACTTAAAAGATTAAAGTTATGCTACTAATGTAATACTATATAGTATGAAAATCAATAATGAAATTTTAAGATTTAAACATTTCAATAAACCTGAGAAAAATCTACCTTTATTGCATATCTTGAATACTAATTATGTATATATATACAATTTATGTGCATGCAGATAGGCATTTAATTTAAAAAAAACTTTAACCGTGCCTGATGCATTGATGTCAAGTATACAAATTATAAATAATGAATTCATTGAATGTTTTTTTACCGTTCTTTTACAAAAAAGTAGTTCAAAGTTTTGAAATCTACATGTGGAACACACTCTTAGTAAAAGTCATCGCGCAAGTCGCCAAAGCAAGATGTAAACAAACGCATCTCTCACAGTTAAAAAGTTAATCTTTTTTCGACCTTATTTGCTGTGGTTTGTCGGTGCACTATCTCCCCTGTTAAATGTAGAATTTCAAAGAACTATACTTTTCAGCTCATTGAATGTATGAATCTGTTACTTTTAATTATTCTCAATGAAGGAAAAATATCTCGAGGATCTCATGCGACTATTGGAACCGGGCAAAATTTTTTAACTTACAAAAATATCAATGCCGCTTTCAGCAAAGTGGGATCCTATAGCTTCGCTTAGCCAGTGAATGATGCGGAATCAGCTTCTTTAATTACTTCATAGCAGCAGAACATTCTCTAGTAGCGTCTAAAACAAGTACAACTTCAAAATTCCATGCAAACGATTTTATTATATACAGAAAGAAAAACTTTCAAATGATCGAAAAATATCATCACTAAATAAACCCAAGTTCCATTTGCTTTATTTACTTAATTGAAATCATACTAATTAAAATATATTTATTATTTAATTAAATATTTAATAAACATTTTAAGTTATTTAAAAAACTACAGAGTATGTAAAAAACACTAAACACAAAACGCTTTCCGCCATGAACATGAAGCAATCTAGCGTGGGTTGCAAATGGAACTAATCCATCGATTCCTCTCAGGTTACCATTCATGGATGAAATCGTGCTGTGTTCCAATTGTGATACTAAACGTTTTTCAATGGAATCCATTGCATTTTTAAAGAAAGGAGACATATCTTCATCATCGCTTAAATTAGCAAAATACAATTTGTCTTCTATCACTTCATCAATTGTGAATGATTTCAAAGTCGTGATATCTTTATCACAGTTCACATATTAGAAAGGAGGAAATTTTCACATTTTAGAATGGGGGAAAACGACGTATAACTTAAGCTTTGTGTCATATAAACAAAGTACTTATTACAATGAATACGGATTGTGAAGAAATAACGTATAAATGTAAATGACATTTAAATGAGAAATGTATAAATAGTGCTTTACTGTATTAATTTTATGTCCCACAATTTTTTAAACTTACTAAGATTCATATAACCTTTCTTCTTCAATTATAATTGGATTGAATGGATATTACAATAACTAAGGTGGATAAAGGAGGATGAACACCCTTGCAAATATTGTTAAAGATGAAAAGCAGAATATTTTTAAGTGTAGATGTTCTCGAAACATTTTTTAAAAAATAAAAACTTGCTTATTGTGTTATTCATGAGAAATGAAACACAAATCTGAAATATACACACATTGAATTTCATAAGAAAATATGGTTGGTATCTAGAAGTTGGAACACGCGTGATTTCGTCACCAATATGGTTACCTGAGGAATTAAGCATATTGGTTCCATTGGCAACCCATCGGCTAGATCACTTACGTAATGGCAAGCTTTTCACGTTCTTGAGTTGTTTACATACTACACGGATTTTTATAAAACTTAAAATATTTAATGAAATATATTTTAATTCGGATGAAACTACTAATAGAACTTGGGTTTATTTTTTTATTATATGTTTTTCCGATCACATAATCGAGCGATTTTTTCTTTGCCTTATAATAAAAATCATTTGCATGGAATTTTCGATTTTGCTTGGAAATCATCGTTTGGAATGCTGTCTTCCCCTACGCGAAGGTTTCCTTGATGTGTCACATTTTTCTTTTTCATACATTAAGAGTGTTTCCTTCCAAGTGCAAATATTGGAACTGAGTAAGTCTTAATTTTTTATTATTAATTGGTTTGAAGAACATTTGCTGCTTCATCAGAGTGATTAAAAGAAGCTGATTCCGTACATTCACTAAGCTAGCAAAGCTACTAGGATCCCTCTTTCCTGCAAAGCTGCTGATGTTTTTTTAAGTTAAAGAAATTTGCTCGGTGCCCACTTAAGATGCTGCAGGCATCGTGAGCACAATTTCTTCTGCTTCATTAGAATAATTAAAAGTAACAGATTCCTTATATTCAATGAGCTAGGGAAGCTAGTAGTTCTGTTGAAATTCTACATTTAAAATGGGAGATGGTGCAATGACAAACCACAAATGCAATGGGTTGGAAAAAGATTAAACGATAAACTTTTAACTGACGGATGCATGTTTGTTTACTATTAGCATCCATCTTGCTTTGGTGACTTGGTGCTCTGGTGCCATTTTAATAAGAGTGTGTTCCAACTTATAGATTTCAACCGAAAATATAAATGATTTCCCATTTTATGACAGCATGAGCTAACGTCAGATAATTTTATAATAAAATATAATGTACAAAATGGAATAATCATATTATATAAAATATTGCAGATAAAATGGATTAATCATAATATTATATAAAATACTGCAGATAAAAGTGATATTCTTGGAAAGTTGCTTATAAAGTAATGTGAGTTGAGCATAACTTTCACATAAACTTTTTCAATCTCTAATTTCTTGACAAAAATACTCAACATTTTATATTTCATAATTCATAAAATAAAGTTTAAAATGCATATTTTGTATGCTGTCTTAAAACTTGCAGACCCTTAAAAAAATATTACACTTTTGATGTCTTATCTATATTTACGCATATTGGCTTGCCTTGGAATATTTTTAAGTTAGTTTTTTTCTTTGTTATGGCTAATACAAAATATCCAAAAAGTCTTTTGGAGTTAATATCCTTAAATAGACTTTTTAAAGGCCTAACATTATACATTTCTTTGCTCTTTCTTATTTATCCCATCTTCTCTTTAAATTTTGATTGGGTGCAGTATATGAAATCTCTATAATAAAGCATGGCAAATGTGCCTGTTAGTTTAGTTGTGTCTTATGAAATGTTAAATTAACTCTATTACCAAATACTTGATGTTTAAAAAGCTAAGATAATTTGGCCTTTCTTCTTTAGACTGTTTAGAAAGTTCGTAATCTGTGATTCTGTGTGTACTTGCATCAAATTCAATATAAAGCTATTGGATAAAATTTTCTGTAGTTTAGATGGAACTTTCTGCAAAGTACAGAACTAAGAGAAAATATTAAAACAGGTCTTATTGAATGGTGGAATTTATTTTTGAACTTCTTCCAGTTTCAAAATTTACCCTTTTTTGAAAAGCATTGCAGCGAAATTTGGTTGATGATCCTAGTTGATAGCTGATAGAAATGCAGGTCTTGTTTTGAGATTTGTTCCAACAGTAGGAAAGCTTATTTTTTTTACTCTGGGTAATATTGTAATGGATTTTGCCTTAATGGCCCATTGAATTCTTGCTGCTTATGATCCTTTATGAATTTGTGAAATTAATCAGTGAGACCAAACAAATTTTGAAAATCTCTTAGATTAAAAAAAATTGAACTGAAAGGTTTTTTTTTTTCATTCTTTTACCTAAATACTTGGGCCTTCTTTGCATAAGTTTACCCTTTCTTAAATGGTGCAGCCTAATTTAAACTGGCTTTTGTGACGTTAAACTCTTTTGACACTTGACTCCACCCCTTCTCAAATTAAATTGAAGATCTTAGTTTGATGCAGTATCAAAAACTTGGTATAATACCTTGATGTAAACAAATATAACTTATGACCATATCATGTTTTAAGAGTATGCAGTAGACAGTTTTCAAGTATTGCTGAAAAATAAATGGCAGAGTTGCTGTCCCAAATATTACCTTTTTGAACAGAAATTGTCTTTTGGATGTTACAAAACCATAGTGTAATTTACAGTACCAATATCAAAGGAGTTTCTAGTTGTTCCAGAGCATAAAGATTGATTAAATTTCGTGTCAGTCTTCATTTGGAAATTATAATGGTTTAGGACAATGGTTCCCAAAGTGCACACCTTGGGAGTCTCGACTTCCTCATAGAGGCATTGTGAGATATATAATTTTAATAATTTTGTTTACATTTTTAATTCAGTTTTATAGCTCATGTGAACTAATGATACTAAGTGGCTTGTATAAGCTCCGGTGTCCAGTTTAATTCCATTTTTTGAGAAAATGCATAGTTATCAACAGGGTCATCCATCCTATTCATTATTATTTATTAAAATTAGTTGAATAAATTTGTGACCCAAAATTTTTATTTACTCTTATAAATTTACCCATACAAAATTGACTATTTTGTAAAATTAACTTGTTGGAGATTTACGTAGGGCACCTTGGAAAAATCAGGATTTAACAAGAGTGTCTAGAATTGGAAAAAGTTAGGAAACTTGTATATCTCTAACTGATTTATGTTGTTCTCTTATTGAAACCAATAAGGAATATCTTCCTTTTTAATTCAGCATGTTTAGCTTTATTGTATCCCAATTTATTATATCAATTATGATTTAAAATTCGATAGTCTGCCAAGTTGTATTTAGCTCAACTGAATAGGTTCACTAGAAAGTTTTGTGCATTAACTATTCTTGTGAATTGTAAATTTGGCTTGTTCCTTGCAGGTATTTTCATTCACAGCTCTTATGGTATTTTCAGGAAGTGGCATGAATATATTTAAGAAACAGTTTTTGATTTGTATTCCTTAGAAAAACCAAAATGAATTATTTTACTTTATTTCTAAAGATTTAATTTAAAATTAAATTGGCTTAATAGAGTTAAAGAACCATTGATAGCTTTGAAAATTACCCTCCAAGTGTGCTTGATGGAAAGTGGAGTAATAGATATGTGTTAAAAATGACATTTTGTATAATCTGTTTTTTATCTGTTTTTAGTGAAAACAATTTATTGTACTCCTATTTGATGTAATTCAAATATTAGTTTCTGTCCAGAAATGAAAATGTTCTCTTTTAATTCTGCTGATCTGGTTTTATTGGCAGCAAATCATTAAAACTGAAAGAAATTCTTGGATTTGTTACTGTTGGTTAAATGAGTGAACAAAATATCATTGTTCTTTTTAGTACAATGCTTCTTTTTAGTCTTTCTTTCGGTTACTTCTTAGGGTGGGTGTAGGTTAGCTATTTTGCTATAGTTTTATTATGTTAATCAGCATAAGATTCATAACTGAAGGGAAAAATTCAGTAATTCACTCTACAAAACAGATTATTACACACTTGTCTCTTTTTTTCATAACGCTCTGCTGCTCTCTATTTCATATTAATGTCATTTTACTGCAGGTGGTGTTTCTGAAATTCATACTTAAAAATCTTCTGGTGCTAATTTTAGTAATTAATTGCAGAGTCTTTTTGGTTTTGGACAAAGTGCTGATATCGATATTATTCTCGATGGAGCCGATTCTCGAAAAATGGCTGATATCAAAACAGAGGAAGGGAAGAAAGAAAGGCATTATGTTTATTATGATGGAGAATCCGTATCTGGCAAAGTAAGGTTTTTTGTTTCACATTTCTAGTTTAGAGAATTTTTTAAAATCATTCATTTGGAATGTGATTACTTTCAGAAAAGTATGAATCCCTAAATTGAAACTAGTTTCTTGCCACATTACAATAACAATTTTAAATTTCAATTGAAATTAGGATAGGAAATAACCAAAGTATCATTTAAAACCAAAAAATAAATGGGGTATTTAATTCATATAGGGCTAGAATCAAAAATTGGAATTATATCGCTTGATCTGCTCTGTGTATTTTTTCCCCCTTAAATTTTATCAGATAAAAGAAGAAAAAAAAATTGAGGTGCAAATGTTTATTAGGAAACTAACCATTCAACTTCAGCTAGAAGTGGGAGATAGAAGGCATTCCAAGTGTCCTCAATATATCGCCCCAACTCTTCTCAGTTGGAATTTTTTGTCTCTCTTGGTGAAAGCGAATCTCTGCGACCATACTGACCGTAAACTCTGAATAGGATAATTTAAAAATATGTGAAAAAGAAAAAATCTATAGTACTTAAACTTAGCATCATTTGGGAACTTAATTTTTTGCTGTTCAAGATATTATTTAAATCATTTTCGTATAATAATTATTTCAAATTAGACAAAAATACTGAAATCAGGGTTACTTCTTTTTATTTCATTAAATAACGTGGGAAATAATTATTGAAAGTTGAAAATAGTGCAGTTGACCTAGAAATGAACCTCGGAATGGCATGTACAAATTTCATCCCACTACTATTCACTGTTTCAAAAGAGTTCTTGTGATAGGCGCATATATTTTCTGCTTTATACATATATATATATATATACAGGGTGTTGCGGAATTCAATCGACAAATTCAGAGGGTTGATAGTAGGCATCAAGAGGATGAAAAATTACCATAGAATGTAGGGTCGCAAACGACATTTAGTCGGTGGAAATCGCAAAAATACAGGGTGTCCGAAAATTGTTGGAGACTCTTCAAAAATTAATTTAAAAAAAGTAATGTTTCAACTACATTTTTTTTTAATGAAAGTGCATTTTTAAACTTTTTTTCAGATAGGTAACATGCCGTTTTGGTGGTCTAGGGGGTCGTAAATTACTGAAAATCAAAAATTAGTTTAGAGACATCTGCAAAAATATTAAAACTGGAAGAAAAATAAAAGCATGAAATTGTAGGGAATTTTACTCTTTAATTTGTTAATTCACATGCAGTGTGAAAACTGAAGAAACGTTTCGAGATATTCAAGAAAAACTAAAAAGGGCACCAGAAAACACAGATTGGCTTCTGCTGACAGAAGCGATCTTCAGTTTTCACACTGCATGTGAATTAACAAATTAAAGGGAGTAAAATCCCCTATAATTTCATGCTTTTATTTTTCTTCCAGTTTTAATATTTTTGTAGATAATGGCTCTAAACTAATTTTTGATTTTCAGTAATTTAGGACACCCTGGAACCACCAAAACGGCGTGTTATCTATCTGAAAAAAAATGTTTAAAAATGCTCTTTCATTTAAAAAAAAAAAATCGTAGTTCAAACATTATTCTTTTTAAAATTAATTTTTGAACAGTTTCCAACAATTCTTGGACACCCTGTATTTTTGCGATTTTCACCGACTAAACGTTGTTTGCGACCCTATGTTCTATGGCAATTTTTCATCCTCTTGATGCCTACAATCACCCCTCTGAATTTGTCAGTCCAATTCGGCAACACCCTGTATATATAGATGGTGCAAATTATTTAATATCATTACTTATGTTTTAAATCTGATGCATCTGTTTCAATTTTCTAGGTGAATGTCACATTGAAGAAACCTGGTACCAAATTGGAGCATCAGGGAATCAAAGTTGAATTTCTGGGTCAAATTGGTAATTTTTAAAAATTTTCATAGATGTATATATAAGTGTTGAACATTTAGGAGTGCAGCAAGATTTATTTTTAAATAAAGCTTGAAGGCATTAGTCGTACAATGCTTTTGAAGTGTTGCTTTTTATTACATCTTTTTGCATACTAAAGGGACCTTTTATTTTAGAGCTTTATTACGACAAAGGAAACCATCATGAATTCACCTCTTTAGTTAAAGATTTGGCCAGACCTGGAGAACTTTGCCAGAATATTACATATGCCTTTGAATTTGTGAATGTGGAAAAGCCTTACGAGTCATATACAGGAGCTAATGTGAGATTGAGGTAAATGGTAAAGAATTCTTTAAATGCAAGTTTATCTTTTTTTGATATCAAAAATTTGTTTGATTTGGAGAAATTTTTTTTTTCTATAGGTATTTCCTTCGTGTGACAATAGTTCGAAGACTTTCGGACATTGTTAAAGAAATGGAAATTATAGTTCACAGTTTATCTTCCTATCCAGAGATCAATTCACCTATCAAGATGGAAGTAGGGATTGAAGATTGTCTTCACATCGAATTTGAATATAACAAGTCAAAGTACGTAAATTAATTTATTTTAAGATGTTCTGAACTAACACTTATTGAATATTGTTTTATGTCTCTCAGATTATAGCCTTTTTACAAATTTGCGTTTAGCAATATGATAGTACAAAGTAATACTCAGCTACATTTTCTATAAACTATATTCTTGTGATGCACAAGCTGAAAAATTACCTTGAAAATTTTGATAAGATAAAATGAATTTTTAAGTTAACTCTTTGGCTAAAACTTACAACAGTTCATTTTGAAGTTGATGCCAAAATGTACAATTATGCATAATTTTATTAATAGTATTTAAATGTTTTAAATTTATTTATAGTATATTAGTCATGTAGTTAGTTTATTCTATTTATAAATTTTATTAGATATATCTTAATTTTGATGAGTGTCTCAAACCTTTCTCTATTGCATCAGGTTATTATCTGTTTATTATGAGTAGGTAAATTAAAAAAGTGCTACTGATTTTCTTACTCATTTTAATATTAAAAGTGAGATTATTACATAAGATTATATAATATTTTGGAATATCTCTTTCAAAGTTGTTTACCTGTGTTCTTATTCCATTTTTTATTTTTTTGATTAGGTTCTTTGTTAATGAATTTTTTTAAAAATTTCAGATATCATCTAAAAGATGTTATTGTGGGAAAAATATACTTCCTTCTTGTGCGAATAAAAATCAGACACATGGAAATTGGAATTATAAAACGGGAAACTACTGGTTCTGGTCCAAACTCCTATAGTGACAATGAAACTGTTGCCAAATATGAAATAATGGATGGTGCTCCTGTACGAGGTTGGTATTTTTCTTTTTACCATAAATATTTTACATTTCTATATTCTGCCAAGCAAAGTTAAATTATTTTTTATACCAAACTTCAGTGCCATCATTTCATAGGATATGGCTTTGATTTTCAATTTATATAAGCTGAAGTGCTTGAAGTATTTAGTTGGTCTTGGTATGATGGTTTAAAAGTAACTAATGGAATTGTATTCTGAAACTCTTGCTCTGATGTAATTAATTTTGCTAGAGTTTTATAGAGGCCTAAAATAAATTTCAAGGAAAGTAAATGTAATTTTTTTTTTTCGTAAAAGTTATGGTTCGACATAAGTATTTTTGGAGTCATTCTGCGAGACTGCTTTAAATAAATGAGAGTAATATTTTAATGGAGAATGAAGAGTTTAGAAATAGCTTGAAAATAGATAAATCTGAGAAGTTCATTTATTGAATGTTTTTCTGTGTCTCTACATCATTTAATAATTTTGCATTGTATATCCATTATTATTCGGATAAAGCATTTTTCTTCTCAGTTGAGTACCTGTTGTTGAAAAAAGGAAAAGCTTTCATATTATGCACATATTTTTTTTATAGCGGTAACATTTTCTGCTGCCGTTACTAAGAGGTTGTTGTAATTTATTCGCTCCTCAATCACACAAAAGGAAATTAATACATTTTAAAACTGAAATCCACTTATAATATTTCTGATACAAGTTAAATTATTTTGTAACTGTTGATAGTTACTCATTAACCACATTTATATGAAAATAAAGACAAGGTGTAACTGCATAATGATGTGAAATAACTTCTTGGAATATTAATAAAACTCGATTGATTTTGATTTCAGATCATAATGCATTGCTTACTTCTGAAAATTGTTATCTTTTTTACAAATTCTTCACTGTGCATAATTTATTTCTTTGGCTGAGATTTACAGATTTTTTTTAGCTGTAATTTTTAAAAAATCAAAGCAATTCTGTAAATAATAGTATGGATGCAATTTTTCTTTACAACAGGAATATGTTGTATAATCATAATATATGTTTACCTTTATGCTGTTTTTGTATGGGTCCCCAGTTAACATTAAATCTTATGTGGATTCAATTATTATTTTTGCATTATAAATTACAAATATTGTATTTTATTCAGACATTTAAAAAACATTTTTCATTTTCTAGGAGAAAGCATTCCAATCCGTGTGTTTCTAGCTGGTTATGATTTAACCCCTACAATGAAGGATATCAACAAGAAATTTTCTGTGAGGTATTATTTGAATTTGGTTCTAGTCGATGAGGAGGATCGGAGATACTTCAAACAGCAAGTAAGTTTTTAATGTTCAAGTCTCTGAAATTCTGGTTAAGACACATTGTCATTTTTCTGCTGTTTGTGTGTCTAAAAATTTGTTTTGAGAAAATATAATTAATCTACACAAGAAGGATAATTGTGCATTGTTGCATTTCTTTGAAGATAAATTTTCTTATTAGATTCTTGTTTTGTTTCCTTTTGAATATAAAACAGGGGGGGGGGAACCATTCACTTTTTCGTCAACAGCCTAAGGACTATTTTTTTCCCCCTTGAAATGAATGCTATGTAACTTTTGAAGAGGGTAGAAAAATTAATTTATCTATTAATCTGATTATACTTTTTTAAGTATAATTTTTAAATGCTTATTTTTTTATAGGAGATTGTTTTGTGGCGTAAAGGTGAGCTCACTAGAAAAACAATTCAACAGTCAGCACCTGTTGAAAGCAAGTAAAAATATCTCCTATGAATCCTATTGTTGTGAATGAATTCTACCTTGTTCTGTAATGAATTCTATGGACCAATAGATACTGAATGGCATAGAATATTCAGTTTTCTCTAACGTCCAACATAGGATGCCTATGGGCTTTTCAGAAAATTGGAGCAAAGTCTATTAAATCATTCCATTTTGGTAAACAAATGGACATTGTACGTATGCCAATGTAATATTTATCTTAATATATGATTAATTTGTTTGTTATACATACCTCTTCACACTCTGAAATTTCTAATATACAGAAGAACAGTTGTACATGAACCAATCATTAATAAATTTTGTAATTTGTTTTATAATTTTGGATATGTGAAAAGAGAACAATCAAAGATGTATTATGGAGATATGGCCTTTAAAATGTCATTTAAGTAGTTGGTAATAAATGTTTTGTGTGTAGCATCAATATCTTTTTAAATATTATGCACTGTTGTAATATGCTAGTCTTCACAAAGCATCTAGATTTGTTTCATCATTTTCTTTGACATACTGTTTTGTGTACTTCTCATTTCAAAGTTATTTTAAATACATTAAACATGTGTTTTCATAACTAAAATAAAACATTTTGTAAACTCATTTTTTTTTCAAAATGTCAAATTTTATAATTGTTTGCCTGATAAGTTTAGTTTACAGCCAATCATAAAAATTGAACATTTTAGATTTCCTCCTTGAGAGCAATTTCTAATAGATATCATCTGCATCTTAAAGAATGATTAGTAATCATTGATATAAACAGGAAAGCATTTTACATGTGAAATTTTTCTGCTATTTAACATTTCAGTGGAAGCATTTCAAACTAATAAAAGAATATTTTTTACTTTTGAAATTTATGATATAGTTATATCTGCTCTACATTACAATTGCTCAAAAATAAGGCAGACTGTTTCCATTTGGGTCTGCTAGGAAGTTTGGTATTTCAGCATTGTCATTAAAATTATTTATTCATTAAATTCTTATGATTAGACAAAGTTTTAATGTGTATTTCTAAATTTTGACTTTTTTTGTTGAAAAATTGTCTCTTAAATTTATAAAGTTATTTTTCTTTTAACTTTTTTATGGCATTTTACATGCATTCTGTGCAGTTTAATTTGGGGTTAAATTCATGCTTTTCTTATTTAAAGTAAAATTTAGAAATACATAGAAACTTCATTTATTCTTTTGTGCAAAAGTATGTCATTTAGATAGGTGGAAAGGAGGCAAATCTGTATATTAATACTGTATATGTTTTGTTTAAAATAAAGTTTCATTGGGAGTTTTTAAAAGTATTTCATAAATAAAAGTTTGAGAAATGGCAAAAGATGTTATTAACTGTTTGATAATCCTTTTTAATTCATTACTGTTTTTCCTAAATTATTTACTTTTAAACAATGCATATCCACTAAAGATTTATAATGATACTGTTTTATTTAATTTTGTCAAAACCATGTAGTTCTATACTATATTAAAAATGAGAAATACAATTTTTTGTGTGAATACTATAGGTTTTGATTTCTTTTCTGTTTAAATATTTTAGGTTAGCTAGTTTCTTGTTAATGAATTATAAAGGATGCATAGTTCTTTAATGTAATATATATATAAGAGGACAGTTATTTTTATGGATGAGATATTGTGGTTGCCTTTATGTAGATTAATGGAGTATATTGTTTTTGTACAATATTGAGTAACTTTTAAGCGTGATTTGGAAAATTTGTAGAAACTATTTTAAACAGAATATGAAATAGTGCAAGCATAAAATAGTAATAATAAAAAATGTTTAATAATTATGTGAATATTTTGATTTTCTGAAAGTTGGTTGGATCTGATCTGCAGTGTTGTATTGTTTTTCTTTAATTGCACTAGTAAAGTGTTTGTTATATTTTTAATTTTTATCTTGTAATTAAGTGCATTTTTCTATAATTAAGACTTTTATAAATTTTGATGTAGAACAAATATATATGCATTCGTTAGAAGTCCTGGTTTCTAAGTACTATATTTTAGTGTTATATTTCATATATTTGGGGATTCTTTTTTTCACGCTGTACAATATATGAAAAAAAAATAAAGTTAAAATTATTTGTGTAATTGGAACTTTTTTCCCTTCATAAAATTATGACATCTCTTTTGACATCTTGCCTCTTTCTCCACAAGTTGGTTCTTTGTTCGACTTTTTAAGAGTGATGACTTTCTTATAGGTTCTAACTTTCTAAAATAACTTGAATACAATGGGGAAACTATTATTTAAAATTTTGCAGAAATTATAATTTTCTAAAATTGAAAAAGTGATGTGTGAAAATTAAGTTTTAATATTACACAATTTATTCTTTTGCACACACACATGAAATTTGTTGTAAATTCGACTTTTTAAAAAATAAAGCAACTTTTGTCTTCCTCCTTAAGTTTTATTAAGGTCCCCCTCCGCCATGCATTTAAGTGCATCTCTATATAAAAAAAAACGCTTTATGTGGTCTAAAAATCGGGTCGAATTTGATAATCGCCATTTGGCAACAGCTTGCAAGTTTGGAGGATTGTTTACGTTTGAATCGGTGGACCTCTTGATTTGGTTTGAAGTCTGAAACAGCAAAAAAAATTTGAGTTATATCGTTTGAATTAAATAAGTGAGTCATACAGTTTGGATTAGACAAATGAATGGATGTTTGCTTAATACCGAATGTCCTTTTGAGCTAAAAGTTTATGAAAAATTGGTTTATTCATCTCTCGACGGCTCAAATGTTCCGAGTTTTAAAAAACATAAATAACTATCCAGAGAAAAATAGTGTACTTTCCTTCACTTAATAATAGTAATTGGAGCAAGTGTGTTTACATGTGCAGAAGCAACATTTCATTTAAAAAAGTGCATGTTTTAAGATTTTGCTGGAAAAAACTGTTTGTAAATTTTGAAAAAGGCTATCTAATCAGTTTTAAAGTGCTAAGGATAAATAATTATTATGGGTTTTAATTTTGAATAGTTAATATGAACATGTTTCAAGTCACTCTTTTCTTTAAACGGTCCTTTTTTAGCTAGAAGGTTGCGAGATGGGTTGCATCATTCTACGACAATTTTCCGAGATTTAAAACAAATAACTGCATTGAGAAAAATACTATATCTTTTTAGACTAAATAATAATTGGAGTAAGCATGTATAGATGTGGAGAAGCTTTTTGAACTACATTTAATTGTATAGAGGGCATATTTGAAATTTTGGTGGAAAAGCAATTTTTAAAAAAATTTTTTGTAGATTTGGAAAAAGGCTATCTTTAAACTTAAAATTTTGGTGGAATGAAGTTATGTTGAAATAAACTTGAAGAAATAGTCAAAAGTGTATGACAAGAAGTTTTAAATGACTGATTTTTTATTGATAAATATAATTTTGATTTTTAATCATCTTTTGAATTATAAATATTAACATTCAAATTTCTTTCTAACATTTACACATATATATCTCTGTACTACCAGAAGATTTTAACTGTAGAAACTGATGAAAAATTAATTTTGGGAGTTCATGCAATTTCAAATAATTTAAATTTACTTTGAGTAATTAATATACTTGTGCATTTCTGCTATTATTAGGAAATTATAACTGTATGGCGAAGCGAGCTGGGATCATGTAGTGATCCTGAAAGAATTGCAACTTGATTCTTGGGGGTTGGCAAGTAGGGGGTGTAATATATATATATAAAGATTTAACAACTGTACTAGGACGTGTAGTGTCTTCATTGTAGCAAGCGAAGTGTGCAGGGTTGGCGAGCAGGGGGCAGAACCCCCTGGTTCCTTCTAAATGTAATCGAAAATAAGTTTTGGATAAAAATCAGACTTTTTAAAAAATCTGTTTTCAAATACAGTGAGAAAAAACTAGTTAATAAAAGTTGTGCATATAAGTTTATTTCACATTTAAATCGTCTGACTAAGAATTTTTTTGTATGCCCTTTGTGTTAAATTTGGATTAGTCAGTTTTCTGTTAATAACTCGAGTAAAGTCACTCTTGATTGTTTTTATAACAATCTATTGAGAGAATGGTTTCACCATACTTAATATAAAATCGAAATAAAATAGAAAAACTTTCAATCTAGATATCTTGAAATTAAATTTTCCCATTCAGTTAGCTGAGAAGAAAATTACTTACAAATTAAAATGAATTTTTGTCAAATATCACTCATATATGTCAAATATAAACTCATTAATCACATTACTTAATATTATTGTGATTAAATCCTGTTTCAAGTGAATTAAACTTATTAAAATTTCGCAAAGAAAATCCTAGATTGTCGATAACATATCTATTTTCCCTTCAATTAAAAGCAGACATGGATATTGAATGTTGCAGTTTTCCTAAGTAGCTGGCTTGGATCTCTATAAAAATGTAGTATAATTTAAGTCGGGGTTGCTACAGGAATCTGACTTCCATTTTTATGCTGTTTTATTCAGAACTGATTTAATTTTTCAGACATCTCTTAATATAGTTCAACTAGTAGATGTAAAGGCTTCGAGAACTTTATGAAGGAAATCCATAAACTTCTAAAATGTGCATCTTGCTAAAAACTAGATTATTTTCTGAATCCTTTTTTAGCGCCAAATTCAAAAAGAGCAATTTTGGCGGCTTAATCTAGTGACCCTTTTCTCAATATCAAGTGCTGAAAAGCAGTGGTGTAGCAAAGGATGGGCAAGGGGAATTTTGATATCCTGGGTTATACAGTAGGAGTGGCAGAGGTGGTGCCAGAAATTTTCTGACGGGGGGGGGGGGGCAAGTAAAATGTCTCTAATTTAGGTAACTTCAAAATAACACATCATTAATTTTATATTTAATTAAAGGTAATTAATTAGCGAATTCAGTTATAATAATTAGTTATACAAATAGCTAATTATTTCAGATAATGTCGGTGCAGTA
Source organism: Araneus ventricosus (assembly GCA_013235015.1). Classification (NCBI taxonomy): domain Eukaryota; kingdom Metazoa; phylum Arthropoda; class Arachnida; order Araneae; family Araneidae; genus Araneus; species Araneus ventricosus. The sequence continues at coordinate 38,035 of BGPR01007315.1, read as the reverse complement.
AGAATTGTCTGACTTTACTACAAGCAATAGAAAATGAATTATGAACAAATCTCTTAGGAAATGAAGTGTAAAACACTGATATTGGCAAAAATTTGCAGATTATTATCTAAATCTTATAACAAAATAAAATAGCTGAAACAAGTAAAAATAATAATTAACAAATTTTAAACCTATAAATGCGTATCTACATATCTCTACTAATAAGAAAGGAGAATGTGTGTGTTGGTGTTTTACAGGGCAGACCGTTGGACCTATGGGAACAATATTTGGCACAAACTTACTTTGGAGGGTGGGAATGTGCACCTTGGAACCCTTTTTTTTAATAATTTTAATTAAAAATTAAGCGAAATCTTGGCGTTTTTCCTTGATACCTTCCGAAATATTGCAGCACAAAAATTATTTTTACGCCATCTAAAAAAAATTTCATCTTCAATTATATCGATTAAGTTGTCTTACAAGTTTTCCTCTAATTTTAATAAATTTTTAAAAATATTTTTTGGCATAATTTACAACAATCCTTTTCATTGATGCAACGCAATTCAAACCGTTTCCATTGTTTAAACAAATATTTAGTTGTGTGTTTCTCTTTCACTGTTGAAAGATAAGGTAATATCCTAATACATTTTCATGAAAATTTTTGTGGAATCTGTAAACCAAGCTTTCTGAGATTTACGTATATTAAGAAATATATCCAGTATAACCTGAATGATTATGGTTGCTATCTTTTCATTCTTTTTTCAGATAACATGCCTCTAGCCATAATATCTGCTGTGTCATTTTAATGTTGAAATCAAATACAGATTTTGCAGGAGGAATGAGAAAGTGAAGATACCGCCGACAACGTGCAATTACATGACATGGTCAGTTATTTAACTCCTTATAGGGACATTCATGTAGACAATGATCGGAAGAGGTGCAAGCCACTAAAAGAACATGGATTAAATATCTACCACAATCTGAAGTTTAAAATTACGTTGTTAGGGGAACTATGAATATAAAATGATGCAAGATTCAATTGAAATCGTATTCCCGGCGAACAAGCTGGTTGCCGAAGGCGGCTAGTTTAAAATAATTGGTAAAACCAGTGGACCAGTCCCCCAGCACCAACCACTGGACCGATGTCGATAATTTTTATTTGATAAGGAAACTTATGACGTCCAGATATGTCATCAATGGTCTCCTGCCACCCACCACCTTCCATTTTCGAAATATATCGCAAAAAAAAAAAAAAAACTTTGGCAGAGTCCCTCAGCCTCTACAACCACCAATTTGCCAATTTATTTCACCAGATTTCAAGCTATTAATATTACGGGCGAACAGATGGTCGCTGAAGGCGGCTAGTCTATATATTTAAAATAATTTGCAAAACCAAAGGACCAATCCTCAGTCCCAACCAACCCCAAAAGATTTCGACAATTTCTATTTCATATCAAAGCTTATGACCCCTAGATATGTCATCAAAGATCGCCTATCCCTCATCAGCCTCCAATTTTAAGAGAAATCGGAAAACATTCCTTCACTGTACATTCTCTGTGGGAAAAGCTCTTGAGAGAGCCCCACCCCCCAACCACTGGATCGATTTCGCCAATTTTTATTTTATATCAAAGATCACGACCCTAGATACATCGTCAATAGTTGCCTCCCCATCTCCATTCTTCATTTTCGAGAAAAATCTCAAACACAATAATTCATTATACATTCTCTAGGGGGAAACCTTGACTGAGTTCCTCAACAACAGGACCGATTTTGCCAATTCATGTCACTTTGCAAGCATAGCTAACCAATCAGAATGCTCCACGTTTATCGTGCAAGTTAAAATAGAATTTTTGATCAGTACGAGCCAGCATCAGAAAATTCACAAACTCATCTTTTTTTAATGATATCAATTAAGTTGCCATATTGTACTTTTCTCTAATTTTAATAAATTTGTAAAAATATTTTTTGGCATAATTTACAACGATACTTTTCATTGTTGCAATCCGATTCAAACCGTTTCCAGTGTTTACACAAATAATATTTAATTACGTGTTTCACTTCCACTGTTGAAAGCTAAGGTAATGTCATAATGGATTTTACTTTCTTTTTTGTTTCTGTAAAATCTGCAAACAAAGTTCCCTAAGGTAATAACTATATTTAGAAACATATTTAGTAAGCTCAATGATTATGGTTGCTGTGTTTTAATTCTCTCTGCCGGTATGTTTTAATCCAGCTAGCATGCGGCAAGACGTAAAATGTGTCGAGCCATTTTCATAATGGAATCAAATGCGTATTTTGCATAAGGAATAAGAAAGGTGCCGACGACGTGAAATTAGGTGTTAGATGAAACATACTAAAAGAATAAGGGTTAAGAGTGTTTATCACAATTTGAAGTTTAAAATTACTTTTTTAAGGGAACCATGAATATCAAATTACGCATATGAGCTTCAATTGAATTTATATTACCGACGAATAAGCTAGTCGAAGAGGGCGGCTAGTATATAATACACCGAAACCTCTCTGCAATGGTCACCCACCGGGGAAAATTGTCCTGTCTAAAAGGGTATAATACTTGGGAGTACAAAATACTTATTTAAGTAAGTCCTAATTGGTCATTTCTGATAAAGCTAATTTTAAAAATTATCCAAAGAAAAAAAAGTGCTTTTTTCGAAAATTTCTCTCTCTCTCATTTTTTTAAAAAAAGGATAAAATTTGTTTCTGCTTGGGTCTTTCAGCTCTTTCGAAGGTCACTTTTTCATTTTTTTTTAATTGTAAAAATATCCCTAGTTGTTTCGTCGGTAGTTGTTGAGGAAAGGCAATGATATCGTCAATTTTTCCTAAAGTCGTTGAACTTAAAATTTCATTCGCTGCAGATTTGTTATCAGAGTTCGAATCGGCACCTGAAAGACACAAATGAACTCTTTAATGCCCAAACCCGGTAGAGTCCGAAATTCACTTTTCTCTTCACATTGGGAAAGGAATGATTAATTTCTATCTAATTTCCGGTGTTGTTTTTGAGTGTATGAATTTCTTGTTTTTTCTTTCATCCATTGTCTCTCAATAAAATGTGATCGGTCTGAGAAACGAAAGGAATGTATTTTATTGAAGTTGAACGCGCGACCAACCCGACTGCTCAGAGGGGTTTGAGTGGTCATTAATAGAGGTTATTTTAGCATTATGTCTATGGGCCGAAAAATTCCGCGCCGAACAAATATGACCGTTGAGAGGAATGACTATTATATATTGCCACATTTTTGTGCAATACTGATATTTTAGTTTTACTTATTAATTCCGCCGAAAAGTGATCGAAACAGTCGATGGAAAAAACAAAAGATAAAAATTGTCACCCGTCTTGTTGATCTCTTAGCCGACCGATCGAAAACAGTCGGCAAAATGCGACATTTGATTCACTTGTCGCCTTGTCGGCTATTCTGTCAAATGTGGTGCGTACTACAGGTCGAATGGACGACAACTGAAAAGGATGTCGGTCATTCTGTTGACTTAACCCCGTTAATCAGTCCTCAAATTCGGACACAAATCGCTTATTTCGCCCTCTTACTACATAATAATTTTAAGATGGGATTAAAATTATTAGATTCCTTGATACCCTGCTCTCAACATCTCCCGAAATCGCAAAGATTCTTCCCGACGAAAGTCTTAATTTCTTGCCGACGGGGTGGGGGGCAATTGCCCCCTGCTCCTCGCTGGCGCCGCCCCTGATGGTGGGTCATTTTAACTTTTTTCTACTTTTTCAAGGGGCACAGCTATAAAAGGGCGCTAAATGTCTCAAAGTAACACATGTGAAATATTATATTCTGATAAGTTTAACTGCCTCCGTATTGATATGAAAATTTCGAGGATTTTTTTCTTGTTTTTTTTTCGAGATAAGTTCCAATCAATAAATATTTTTTTGGAACATGGAAGACAATATTGAATGGTTGCAGTTTTGAAAGGTAGAGGAAAGAGTCGATCAACACTCTGCGCATGCCATGTTGTGTTGCGCTCTTTTGCGCAGTTTTTATCATGGATCGTACTCGTTTATAGTGGAAATATGCGTTTGTTTGGTCGTTCAAGTGACATTAAGAGCGTCACGAAGATGTTATGATGTTAGTTGAACCGGTATAAAATAAAACATGATAACGAAATTAATAACTAAGCCACGTATAAAGAAATAGAGGACATTATAATGGAAAGAACTGAAGAAATATGGTCAAGAGCTTGCATTCCTACTGTCCAACATATAAAGGATTGAATGTGGTGATAAAGACGTATCCTCTGAAATGCCAAAAAATCTTTTGAACTCTCACCCTAAAATACAAAATAAGAGATTAGAGGAGTTTCGCCATACCAATTAAGTATCGTTCGACATTTTATCCAGCAAATGTAAAAACATCGATGAGTGGATTTGTACCGGACACAAAAAAATACCTATCAGAGTGAAAGGCTTGCTAATCGACAAACGAACCACTAGAAGAATGGTGATCGGAGCCGTAAATATGATTACAACGAATAAAATAACGAACATTTTGGAAGGAAAATGCTAAGGCAAAAATTACAGTTTCAGCATCAAAAAGGAAGCCCACAGAAACTTAGTCTCGACTTCATCTGAATCAGTCAATAGGACAGTGACGATGTATTCCAGCCACAGACACAATCCTGAACGTCGGTATCTCCTATCGATTAGCCTACTGGTACAAACAGTAAGGTAGATTACAATTTACTTTCAAGAATATGTGATAGATATAGAGTATCAGTCAGGAACTGGGCAGCTATTGCTAAGCAGTTCTTCACACTTCTACTTTGGAAATTACTAATAAAAATCAGCTCCGCTGGAAACGCAAGATAGCACGCAAATTGACCGTGTATGAAGACGAAAGTCCTACAAATACCTGCTTTATACTTCGATGCACGGAAAAATAAAACTTTAATTATATGAGAAAAGGATGGAAAAATGTATCGGCCCAGCGTTCTTGAAGAGTATATTTTATTGATAATTGATCCAGAGTCGAAGCTCTTTAGTTATATTGCACCAGCATTTGGCCCATTTAAAGCATAGAGCAATTAATCACTGATTTCTTTCTGGAATAAAAGATGTCTATGGAGTCTTCGGTGGCAGTTGGGTGTAATGGAACTAACGTGAACGTTGGTAAATCTGGAGATGTCATATGTCTGCTAGAAAAAAAAAATCAGATAAACCGTTCTAGTGGATTTATCTGCTTTTTGCCACATGAACGAATTACCCTTCTGTTTTCTTATTTCTAAATACTGATGGCAACACATCAGAACACAAGACATCTTCAGGAAGTATCGGCAAATATCTAGAAATGTGTGAAAAACGGCCTGTTTTTCGGTTTCATCAAATTGCAGCAGAGCTCCAAAGTTTTGAGTTCAAGGTATTAGCAAAGAACAAACATATTTGTATAGAGAAGTCTTAGTGGTTTCAACAGCCATATTTCCTAAGGATTTAGGAAGCAAATCTCCTGCCAAAATGTCTCTTGCCCGATGACTAACTCGTGCTAATCGAATTTTATGTTTCGATGGAATCTCCTTCTCAAAAATTGGTTTGCTAACAAAATTCAAATTCTTATTATAAAGAAGAAGCATGGCACCTGTTCAAACTCATCGCTGCAACTAGATATTTGCCCACAAAACTGAAAGCCAAAATTGATCCCGTGATTCAAAGAAACAGTTGCGTTTCTCGCCCTGAAAAAGGTATCGACTTCAATGCTGATCGACTCTGAAACGCACATTCATGAACTAACAGCCTATTGCATTTTGAAAGTCCGCAGTATTCAGGAAAACAGATACCAATTATTTGAACTTCCTACTGTTAAAATTTGATGCATTAACTGGCAGAAGAAGACATTTGATCTACCAATATTGAAATTCATACCTGACGAAGATATCCGACTGTTTGTTGCCCAAAAGGCATACGGAGACCTGTCTTTACTACAGCTTCCATGTCGCACACAAGCGATTGAAAGGGCAATCAAGACTGTGATAGAAGCTTCAACCAGATCGTGCAAAAAATCTTAAAAAGAAGGTTTCGTTAAAAACTAAATAGTCCCTAAAAGCCATGCCGAAATTCGATAAAAAGAATATTTGCGCTGTTTGAAGTATTATTGTAATATAAATGTTGTTTTTGTAAATGTATTCTTATAAATAAATATTACTCCCACAATTTCAATTTGTTTTACATTCACACATTTTTAAACATTTTTTAGCCTAGTTGTAGCAATTCATCGTAAAAAGAAGTTTTTTTTACAAAACAATGTATTCTCTTAAAGTCAATCCGGAGGCAGAATGCGATATCGCATTCAAACCAAATTTTATATATGAGCTAGAAATATCATTTGGCATCCTTTTCTTATTGTGCCGGATAGAAATAAGAATATTTTTTTTCTCCATATAACTTAAGGAAAGATAAAATATTGCAGGGTTTTTTTTTATGTTCTTAAGGTTGAATGTGATTGGGGGCAAAGAGAAATGCTATGCTGCAGGTGTCATTTACTCTGGCTATGCCACTGCTAAAAAGAGCATTAATTCTGTAAAATTTGCTTTATACGAAATCCATACTGCTAGAAAGTCCAGTCTGGGAAGAAGCTATGTAAATGATTATTATTTATATTATTAAAAATATGTAGTAACAGATAGTACTGCAAAATTAAATATTTTGCAGTACTATCCTCTGGAAAGCAAGTGTTTCTGAATATTTTTACTAATTTAATTTTTTATTCCTAGTTTTTGCAGTTCGATTTATCGTAGCTTTATAGAAGGGGGGGGGGAACCACCATAGGATTTATATTTTGGTGTTGTGTTCCAGGAGAATAGAACTAAACTCAATTTTTTTCAGACTAATATATCTAGTTTCATTTTATTGGATGAAATTTCTTCAACTGACAAAATAGCTGAGATGATATCAGTTATGAATTATTATGGATATTAAACATTTAAGCCCCAAGGGGTGTTTGAAAAATCAAAGATTTTCAAAGAATTCAAACACGTGAGTGGCATAGTATAGTTCAAACTGGCTTTTGTAGGGAAAATAAAAGGAAACCCACATCGATATTTACATATTAACTTCAAATTTAATGGCTCTTTCCGACATAAAATCGGAACAGCACGATTCAAATCTTTACGAGAAATATTGATACCTATCTTGCTTTTTATTCCCAATTATGGCAAGATATACGATATAATATATAGTGTTTAACTACGATGCGCACAAATTTCTGTAGAGGGTAAATCGCAGATATGCTGGGTCAGAAACATTTTCACATGGTAGATATTAAAGAACCCCCCATACGACATGAGCACTTGCAGTAAATGTTTGGTATGGCATTGTCGTGCCTATTTATTAGCCAATACCTCACGATCTGCCAAATATTTCTGCAACTGTTGGATGAACAATAGGTCTAGCAGTGGCCGTGTAGTAAAATATGGTTCCAGCACAGCAGGATGAATATCAACACTAAAACATGACATTTGAACTATAGTAGAAAGCAGTTGGTACAACACGATTGCTGGATGTTTTTTTGCCTTGAATAATTTTCCTGGGGTATTGAAAGTTTAATCCTCCGTTACTCGCAATATCTAATAGATATACATGCGGTCTGCATCTATTAGCTGTTATTAATGCACTACAATTTGCATTCTCATTAGGAATTATCGAAGTTATAAAGGAAAAATTATCGAAACTTTCTGAATATAGAATAGATTTAAATCTGAGATATTTTGTAACTATTTAAGGATGAAAATGATTGCAACTAATGGAGGGTTAAGCATACAATACTCCTTTTGACAGTGCTGAGGATACTGTTGCATCAGTGGCGAATCCAGGATTCAGGTCTTGGGGGGGCGGAGGTCATAAAAATTTGGTATCGTAGTGACGAATGTCAAACCTTATGGCTTATGTAAACCAAAACACTTTAACTTTACAGATTTTCCTCACCTGACAATAACACTAAAATACTTTCGATAATTTAATAAAAAATACAATGAAATAACAAACCAAAAAATGTCTTTGACCACGTCAACGCTACAAGTACAAGTGGAATGACTAGAAAAGCAGGAAAATTTTCGAACCTGCCAAGCCAGAAAGCAATGTTGTCACGATTTAATAATTTTTTTTTTAAATTAAAAAGAAACAGTTGTAGTGATTTTAAATAAAATAAAGAATCTTGGTTTAGCTCGGGGGGAAGGGGGGCTGAAGCCCCCCTGGATTTGCCACTATGTTGCTTGCATCCATTTAGATGCTGCAGTGGTCCAAGATATGCTGGAAACATTCCAGAATGTTTATAATTTTATGTGCCAACCATGTTAGATTGTGAGTGTAACACCTCTTATAGCCCTACTACATTTTGCAAATATATTTAATTTTAGTTAGATTAACATTGTTTTGAAGCTGCATGAGGGCCATTTTGGGACAGACCTTGTAATTTTGAACTATGGATCATATGACACCCTAGCTGGCACCCCTTTCCCTCTCTAAACTGCTGCACCACACCAGCAGGACATTTGACAGATTCAACATGCACCAGCCCCATATGCATGACGAATCTCTGCAGAATTGGGTTTTAGACCTGTTACTTCGCCCCCCCCCTAATGCTATTAATAAAATTCATTCTCCCTAAGGTGTATTCTCTGCACATGACAATGGTGTTTCCAACCCTGGGAATACTCTGAGTTCAGAAATTAGAACATGCAATAGTGAAACACCCTGTGTAAATTCACTATTAAAAATTAATTCTGTAACACAGAGTAACAGTCCAAATTCAAATTTTCAGCAGTTATTTTGCTCTAGTTTATGAGCCATTGAAAGTGTGCATTAATAAGAATGTCATCATCAAATTGTTTAAGTGGGTATCAGTAATTTAACCCTCTGTATTATTCTACTTTTGTTCTTAAATCCAGTGCTTCTTTACTGGAAGGAACTGAGACATCAAAAGGATATTATCTAGCATCATATATGAAACTATCACTATATAAAGGTACATTATGGAATACACACCTTTTATAGTAACTAAATTTTTAGAACAGTAGATTTATTGAGCAGAATGAGGTATACAAACAAACGTGTGGGAAATTCTACAACTCTGTCCTTTTAAGCATTTTGGCTTTCTACACCACTTGTTCACTTTTATATACCATTTAAAGAATGCAATTTTACATGTGTTTTTGAGCTGAAAATAATATTAGCAACTGAGGTTACAATACTAACGGTTTTCATTAGCTAGGCAAGCAAGTGAAAATGCAAATAAAAATATACAAAGCATTAATGCTAAGAAAAACAAAACATTTTAGTTTCAATAATCTTTATTTTTTCATGTAATTGAGATTGAAAAAAACGTATATAATTACTTATTATATTATTAATACATGCATTAGTTACAACAAAATGTATTCAAAGATATAAAAGTGGCAAGAATGAGTAAGAATAAACTTAGTAAGCAATTTTTCAAAAAACTACAGTAAGTAGACTAGTGAAGCAGAACTAATATCTGTACTGGAATGGAAATGAAATTTTAAAAAATAAGATACTTTGAAGCTAAAAAAAAATAAGTATTACACACAATTAAGACCACTGACAATTACATATATGGAATTCACTGAGTAAGTAAAGCATAGGCCGGGGGGGCGGGCCCATTTTCCATACTAGATAATGAAAATATGGATTTTATATTAAAAATAAATTATACATTAGCAAGTAATGGGAACCAGATCCAGGTACAGCTGAGGTTTCGTTACAAAAGTATTTAACATAGTGTTTGGCACAATACGACTTCAAAAAAATTAAGTGCTTAGTACTTAACTATAATGCAAAGAATCTGCATTTTTCTTTATCTTCCATTGAATATCTTATTATTATATAATATCTTATTAAATAACATTTGAGGCCTGAGGTGAGCATATTTAATAGCTTCATTTAGAAGATAATCAGATTTCACTGAGTTCCTCTCCATCAGACAAGACATATGATTCTTAATACGTATATAATTCAAGCGGGAAAATTAAGTGCTCAAAATTTCCATTGTAAAATTCTCAGAAAATGAAAAAAACTCAACAAAACGATCAAGATTCTGATGGTTTTTAATTTGACTTTGTACAAATCAGTTGTGCTAGCTAAATGCATTTAAGCAAATATTAAGTACATTTTGAAACTCAACATTTAACTTTCTTTTAGAACATTTATTCCTTCATATGCACAAATGATTTAGAATATCATGTAGAGAGCCCTTCTGTACTATTAAAAAAATAATGTTGATAGCTTTACCAAACTTCACGGTTTTCACAGCCTCTCAAATAAAACAAAGACAATTTTAAAAATGACATTATTGTGCTAAAATTACAAATATGTGCAGCATTTCATAAGATTCATGTGAAGTTAGTATAAAAATTATAAAAATGAACCATTACAGAAAAGAGAGGCATATAAAGGTATATACCATAAAAAATTTAAACAAATCAAGATTATACAGGTGAAATAGTTGAATGTAAAACTATCATAAATGTGCTTAGGAATTATGTTGGTAAACCTGATGTACTCTGTAAGATATAATTTTTCATTTTGTAATCTATAAAATCTATAAAGATATACAAACTAAACTTAGTTTTCAGATTTCTAAACAATATGAATTGCATAATACTAGAACTCAACATCCACATTTCAAAAGTTACACTGAATAAAAAAAAAAGGCAACAACACCTCACTGCAATAAGGGATACAACAAAGAAATATTTTCATATATAAATAAATATTTTTCATAAATTACATTTTAGTTTAACATTTTATGAATATTACATATTAAAAATGAGTACTATTTATAAAATCATAGATCTTCATGTTGAAAAAAGTGCTGCTCAGTGTAACTTTCTTCTGTGTCCTGGTTTTTGACATTTTGGGCAACTCGTCCAGATTTCATTTTAGACAAAATCTCATATGCCTGTTGAATTTCAATAAATTTTTCTTGAGCTATCTGCTTCTGTTCAGGATCCTTGTGTTTGTCAGGATGCCATTCACGAGATAATTTTCTGTAGCGAGCAGTGATTTCCTGCTGCGTGGGCGAACCATCCAGGCCCAAAACCTATAAGATGAGAAAATGAACTCATTGTATAGATTGATGACAATTATTTCTTTATATTTTAGACATTTTATTAACATTTTCCCCTATTACTCATTTATTATCAACAGTTTTAAAACAACTATACATTAGAGTGGGCTGAAAAAAGTCAGTTTTTATTTTCATGCCGCTATACAGCAGAAAAGTTGCGAATTGGTCAGAAATTAAACGAGGAAAAAAAAGTCAGGAAGACATCTTTCATTCCAGCATGGGCCTTAAAAATCATAAAAAGTTATGAACATCGACTGTTTTTCAATATTTTTTTAAAGTTACCTATTTATTATAGCATTGGATATTAAGTTCTCATCTTTTTGAAAGTAATAAAATTTATTTTATAAAAATCGGTCTATAACTTCTGATGGCATATTTCCTCCAAATTTAATAAAAATATGTGAAATTACTTCAATATGCAATCCTCGACATAATCTTCATACATCATCTTGTCAAAGGATTTCAACAGATCAATGTATAGGCATAGGAAAAGGTTAATTAGGTCCAAAAATATACCAACTTCATTATTTTCTTTGTTTATAGTAACATATTGAAGAACTAAATTCTAAAACTAAAATATTATTTGATACATAAAAAACGAATGGCAAGAATGAAGAAAATAGCAAAAATTAACAGACCTTTAAGAAAACCCTTCAGCCATTAAAATATCTTTGTGTCTATTAAATATCTTGCATGGTATTTTACTCTTTATTCTCACCAGATGACACTTGGAGGTTTGATTATGGGAAAACACGAAAATTACGGACTTAACTCCGGTGTTGGCGAAAAAGCACTCAATAAAGATTAATAGTACCTTCCAAATATAGCAGCTGCCATAAAATAGGCAAAATACAGTGAAGAGTTGCCTATTCGCATTCCAGGTGGTTAACAACAGGAAACAATTCACTTAGATGGTTCTTTAAGTGAACCCCCCCCCCTTTTTTTTTTGAAGCCATCTATGCCTAGGATGGGAAACATTTTGTTCTGAAAAGCCTCATTCCATTTCGGCAGTTGGGCAAAAGACCGCAAGAGCAGAAACTTAAAGGTTACTGTTCTGTAATTATTATCATACTAGTTGCGTGGCCCGGCGTTGCACGGGCTATCTCGAATAATGCGTCATTCCCTGGCGGAAAGAAGTGACGTAACGTGATACATGCCCAACATTCTCTCCTAAATAAATAAGGAGAAAGGAGCGGTTCAAACATTCCGCCCGCGAAAACCTGTCAAAATCAACTATTTAAAAAAATACAAATTTTTTTTATTTTGTAAAAAAAAATTATACCGTGTAATGGCGAAATGAATGGTCTATCTCAGGGGTTCCCAACCTTTATACCCTCGCGTACCCCCCTATTGACATATTCTCCCCACCACCAACAACCAACCGTCTATGCAAAAAAGTTTCTATCAATAATGTTAAGGGCTTAGGTTAGCTTAAGAGTCAAATGACTCGAATTAATAACATTTGCTGGACTTATTTTACTTTTTATTGCATTTTTACAATAGCATTGGTTACAATAGTAGATCAATGCCAAAACAAATGAAATTAGTATTGTAATAATTTCGCATTAACTTATAAAGATGGCTAAAAATTACAGTCCGTATTAATCAACCATTCAAGTGGTATAGTTATTAAATACCAAGTATTGACTTGGAGAAACAAAATTCTCTAACTTTTTAAATCCCTCATGTTTTCTTGTTTCCGCCATTAACAAATTTATTTCGTGTACCCCCAAATGGTCCTTTGCTTAACCCTAGGGGAACGCGTACCACAGGTTGGGAACCTCTGGTCTATCTGATTCCGGAATTGTTTTTTGTCTGACTTTTGTAAGGAAGGAAATAACACTACGTGGCCTGGCGTTGCACGGGCTATCTCGAATAATGCGTCATTATCTGACAGAGAGAACTGAGGTCACGTACACAAGCCCAACATTCTCTCCTAAATAAATAAGGAGAAAAGAGCGGTTTAAAAATTCCGTCCGCGAGAACGCGTTAAAATCGACTTATTTTAAAAAATTGGCAAAAAATCCAAAAAATCCTTATTTTGTAAAAAAAAATTATACCGTGTCCTGGCGAAATGAATAGTCTATCCGATTCTGGAATTATTTTTTTTCTGACTTTAGTACGGAGGGAAGGAAATAATCTGGCGTTGCTCGGGATCCATATTTTTTCATATCCCCGCTTTCAGTTTATTTTTATACAAATATGTTCGATTTTTTTTTCTAGAAATATCTACTTTGAATCCTATATCGTTGAATTAAAACTTTCAAATCAAGCCTCTTTAATACCTTAAAGCAATATGGTTTGAAGAAAAACACGAGAGGATTCGAAAAAAGAAATTTGATTTTAAACAATAAACCGTATAATAATTAACACAATTTTAAAATGAACAATTACACTTCCAAAGTTTATAAATTAAAACATAGTACTAAAATCGACTCGGACTCCAGCATTGTTTTTAACCGACTCTTACACCTCCAAAATGGCCGACTCCTCGACTCTCCATCCCTGATGTAAATAAACAAATTTAACCACCATTTATTCGATCTGAAGTATATACAAATGAAGCAAGACGCAATGTATGCATGAAATCTCAAAGTAAAACCTCACGGAAAAAGCCTATTTGAGCGATTTAAATTTTCCTGTTTCTTTGTTTCAATTGCAAAAACCCGCACACAACGCCATCCATATTGCATTGTTGAGGGATTCATAATGCGTTGTTGCTGCTTTCAACAATGAAACAGAAACAAGCAATTAAATATTTGCTTAAACAATGAAAACGGGTTGAATTGCGCTGCAACAATGAAAAGAATTGTTGTAAATTAGTTTTTAATTAATATCTTTTTTACTAATTAAAATTTCGAAATTTAAATGGTCAAAACGGATTCCTTGAATTATTTCCCATCTTTTGGTACTTTCCGCGCGCTTCTCCGTTTAGCGGTTCGTGAGAAGATGGCTGGACATACATATAGTCGAATTTTAATTGTGTAGATTACAGACAGGTATATTATTTCAATGCTAATTTTAAATAACTGGTAAGGGCACATAAGAAACTCAAAAAAGCAGCAGGTTCCCCGCCCCTGATCTATATCATAGCTGTTAAATGTTAAAACCAGGAAATAGTTCACTGCGCCCAAAGCACGTATTTAAAGCAATTGAAACAACCGCTTACCTTTCTGAAAACTTACATAAATCTATTGACCATGTAAAAGAATGCAATGCATTATTTTGGCCAGGATGAAAATAGGTTGTTGACCATGACAATGGATAACAGAAAACACATCAGACAACTGGGCATTGGACAAATTTTAAAGACGAGACAGTCGGTCGCAAACAGAAAAACAATCAGAAATTTCAAGTGCCAATCTTTAAGCTACGAAATACAAGGAAATTATTCAAATGAATGCTTGCAGTTTATCTCCTTCCACGCCTTTGCAAGACACTAGTGATGATGAAATCGATTCCTTTATTCGGTCTGGTGCAATACCAGAATAGAATCTTTCCATATTACAGACAGACAGTTGAGCGATGTGTCAAAAACTTATCAGAAGCAGACTGTTTCTAAGGTCGGTCAACCAGGCATATGCCCTGAGGCTAGTAGGCACCGCAACCCTACCTTATGTATAGATTAGAAACTGTTACAAGATTATAAAATCTAGACAAATTTATTCCCTGTATTCCCAAGACCCCCATACAAAATCTTAGACAGAGAAGAAATAATAAAAAAATGTAGTTGCCTATCTTAAAAATAAATGCCAAGTCATAATAACAGGCTGGTTGATTGAGGTTTAATGGCGAAAGAGCCATCCCTGACTAAACTGCGCCAATCAAATGGTAAGAATCAACATCATCAGTTAAAAAAGGTTAAACAAGATAAAATCTAGATGAAACGCAAAGTTTAAAAAATTTAGCAAAATGCACCACAATGAGACAAAAAAGCTAAAAAATGTTAAATATATGGAAAAAAACCCAATAGCCTTTAAAAATGTTTGGGTGGTGATTTTCACCCACCAAGTCTTGCAAGGTTAGAGAGGATGAATGAAAATAATGATCACGATGAGTTTTAAAAGAAGAACATTCAATTAAAATATGACTGACCGTAAAATGTGTATGACATGCGGGACACACTGGTGCTCTCTCGCCAAAAATGAGATGCTTGTGAGTGAAGCGAGTATGTCCTAAACAAAGGCGAGTCAATTTGACATCAACCTGACGTATAGGAAGGACAGACCACAAGCTAATTGATGGTTTGACGGAATGTAGCTTGTTATTAATTAAAAGATCCCATTTCTGCTGCCAAACAGAAAAGAGGCGAGATACTGAAAACTTTTTAATATCACAGTAAGGAAATGGTCGTGGAAGAAAAGCAGAGGCAAATTTTGCAATAGTATCCGCTGTTTCATTACCAGAAATGCCCACATGACTCGGAATCCAACAGAAAATAATATTAAAACCTTCATTTCGAAGAAACTGTAAAATAGATAAAATGTCTAAAGCAACCGGACGCATTCGATTGTCATAATGAGAAAGAGCTTTTAAAGAACTCATGCTATCAGTATAAATAATAAAATTACACTGATTAGAAAGCGAAATTTCCTGGAGAGCACGGAAAATTGCGACCAACTCAGCAGTAAAAACAGAACAACAATTCTGTAGACGATAGCTCAGCGTATTAGATGGAAAGGCAACACCACAGCCGACATGTCCATCTGATTTCAAGCCGTCTGTAAAAATTGGTACGAAGGAAGGATACTGATAGCGATGGTGGTAAAGAAGCTGTTGGAAAACAACTGGAGCAGTTGAGGATTTGTCAAATCCCGAAAAGGGATTCAAAAAAGAAAATTGTGGGATATCCCAAGGAGGAAAACAGAAGAAATCAGAAGATTGAATAGTAATATTACTATTTTGGCTCTCTCATAAAAGGGCAGAATACGAGAGGGACGAGCAGCATAGAGTCTGCGAAGACTAACTGGTAACGTTAACTGACTTATGGGGTACTTAGGTACCGACTGTGTTCTGAAGAAATACAAGGCGGAAATTTTTTGTCGTCTTAAATGAAGCGGTAATTGGTGACAAATAACGTACAGGCTCTCCACTGGAGAAGTACTGAATGCTCCAGAGCAGATCCTTAAAGGGGAGTGGTGGATGGTATCTAGTCGCCTCAAAACAGTAGGACGAGCCGAGCCATACACCATACATCCGTAATCTGTCATAATAACAGAGGATATCAACATGGAAAATAGCGTACAGCATATTTAATCATTTGAAATATTCCAACTGGAATAAAGTTGAATCCACTAATTTTTATCTTTTAACAATAGTTTATGTTTGCTTAGAGTAAGTTTATTAAAAAAAAACTTTCCAAATTATAAAGTGCATTCATAAATTAATATCCTGATTTCTCCATGAGAAATCACATTCACCAACCTATAGAAAATTTTATTTAGGAGGATTCCACTCCATATTTGTGTACAAGCACTCAAAATCCGAAGGGCAACGCTGATCAGAAGCATTGCGGAACTAGCTTGTGGAAGTCCAGAAACGACACTATTTATTGCCCGTGATGTCCAAATTTTCCCATAAATCAGAATTCCAAGTGTCAACTGATGAGAAGAAAGAGCCAAATGCTATGCAAGAAATTTAAGAGAGATAAAGATGTTTTAATAATTGAAGTTCTTTCTTAAAGATGTGTTAATTTTTTGCTTTTTTCTGCATTCTTGCCATTAGTTTTTAAGTAACAAATAATATTGTAAAATTGAAGCTTAGCTTTGCAATGTTTGACTATAAACAAAGAAAATAAATGAAGTTGATATATTTTTAGACCTAAATAACCTTTTGTTATGCATATACATCGATCTGTTGCAATTCATCGACAAGATGTCTGAAATTATGTTGAGGATTAGGAAATAAAAATTGCTTATTGAAGTAATTTTACATATTTTTGTGAATGTGCAACCCGAAATTATAGACGGATTTTGATAAATTAAATTTTATTACTCTTAAGAAGATGAGTTCTTAAAATCTAAATAATAAAAATATAAAAATGATAATAATAAACATATAAAAAAATTTGAAAAACAATCGATTTTCATCACTCAATTAACCCCGTTTAATTTCTCACCAATTCGCAACTTATTTGCGGTATAGCGACATTGAAAAAAAAAAAGAATTTTTTCGACCCACTCTACTGCACATAACTAACCTGATGATTATTCAAGCACTAAGTAAACACTACTTTTTTGTTTTGTTTTTATATTATTACTTGATATACACTAACTACGCGACGCTGGTAAAAAGATTTTAAAAAAATTCAAGAAATGTATCGCATTAATTTTCAGAAAAAGTAAATAAATAATACATGGCAGATTTCCCATAGGGGCCAACCTAAGCCACGGCCTCGCATATACAGAAAAAATAATAACCAAATATTTACAAGTTTTCAAGTATTATTTTTAAAAGGCCATATAAAACAATGGTTTTTTTTTAAATTAACATTTTTTTTTACAGTAAACATATTGAGATATACATTTTTTTTGTCTTCTGTGGACCTTATCGTTTCTTGTCCTTCCACTTTTTTTCATTGAAATCGATTTAATAAGATCTGTCCACTTCAATGACCTTCCAAGTCCATTCACGGACAAAAGCGCGAACGATGAAGTTCTAATAGGTATTTCAGACGATTTTAAGAAATTCGATGAAGGATTTTTGTAGGTGTTAATGCCATTTCATAAGTAATGTAATTTTGAATAAAAAATTTAACGTGGTTCAAAGATTATAACGATTGTTTTAAGTGCACATACGTTTCAAAAATAAACCCTTGTATAATAAATTGAAAATAATATATGAACTTTTTTGAGGGGGGCGCAGAATATGCTCTGGTCTAGGGCGTAGAATTGTGTAAATCCGGCCATAAATACATGAACTCCATTTGAAACTGTTCCAGCAAGTGAGTAGGTAATGCAACTCCGGATCATTGCACATCTAAAGGGGTACTGCGAAAGAGTTCCTAAGGGGTTAGCAAGCATCAGTAGGCAAAGTCAACATTCCCCGTAACTTATACTGAATAAAATTCCATTTTGTGTTCATTGAAAAATACAGCATTATTGTTCACTTGACACAATGTGCAGAGTCGGAACTTCTATTTTCTAATAAATTTTGGGATATATTTTTTGTTTCGTAACAAAATCATACACAGAAAATTGAGGCAGTCTTAAATAAGACATTTTAAAAAAATTAAAAAATTATATCTTGCATATCTTCAATTAACTCATCCAACATTTTTTTTTTTCAATTCTAGATCACAGACAAAATAACTTCCGAGTAAATAAATAACCCAGCAAGTATACAATTTTACTTTACCTGAGAATTTTACTAGATATAAAATGACTTCCAAAACAGTATATTAACGTTGGGAAGTTTTCTTTAACTCCCCTCGTGGCAAACTGAATCAATTTTGAACCGTTTGTAGCAAGAAGTTTCAGTGATCGGGACTAAATAGCAAATACCGTTTCCTTATTATATTTTTTCTCATATTATTGCAACTTTAAACAGGGCACTGCTGTACACAGTAGAAGCAGTGCTATTGGGAGAAATTAAATGACCCCTCCATTTCCCCAGCAACGTCACTGTTCGACTCCAAATACTAATATAATAAGGTAAAAAATCACCTTCTCTGGTTAGAGTTCATTCTTAGAGTCTAGAATTGGATCACACTGATAACTATATATATTGCACCAAAACTGAGCCCAGAATGGACGACGAAATTCTTTTATATAACAGTTATAAGAATTTTTCAAAATAGCGAAATTACTTCTGACAAATCGGTCTTTCGGTTATTTTCTTAGTGAAAACTGCGAACACTATTGTAATGTTTTACTCGCATTTCAATTCAGTATTGTTTGCACCCTATGGTTTTTTTAAACAAAAGAATGGAGTCAATGATAACTGTCAAGTGTCCCGCACCAATTCAAATTTTGAATCGACTGCTCATCGTGCAGCTGCTGCCAGTAACGAAAATAATAATTCTTTTGCCGTTGAAAATAAATGCTTACCTCTAGCTTCATTTTTTTTTGGTAATATAATTCATAATAGTAAGGCACGTACATTAAAAATTTAATTAAGTTTTGGGTTTTTTAATTAAAAATCGTTTCTATTTACATTGGAATCATTCGAGTTCGCTAACATTATTAAAGTAAGGATTACATAAATTGCATCAACTTTTTTGAATTCATAAGGTATTTGGTTTTACTATTATTTATTAGATTAAATTTTGCAAATTAGTTAATAAATATGTATTCCATAGTGTAGGAATTCCTCAGAATAGTAGTGGAAAAATTTTAGGCTAAAAAAAAAGTATCATATAAGCTTAAAATCTTCTCTGCGAATTTTCATAGGCCATGCTTTTAATAGAATTAAGTGGAAACTTTAAAAACGTTTTTGTGCAACAATTGTTTTTCTCTTTTGCATTATAACAGCCAAAAGTCGAACAATAAGTCATTTTTTATACTAGAAAAAGTTTATCACGTCACATGAATTGATTTCATTTAGATAGAAAATTTTAATAAGGAGGTTTTAGTCAATACAGTCAATCGAAAAATATTTCAGTACCATACTGAAAATGATCGTATCGGACAAGCTCAAAATAAAATGCATGCACTTTGAAAATGTACATCAAATTCACGGTCCACGTTTCTCAAAAAATATATCTTTGACAGAAAATAAAAATCCAGTAGATTAAGCTTGATTTAAAATTTTCGGATTAATAATTATTAACATTAACCCTGGGGTAATTTTGAAAGTAATCAGTGCTAACAAGATTTTTCGAGAAGTAGAAAAAATGGTAGCAGAGAAGAAATGTCAGGAGGGAAGAAAGGGAATATGATTTTACTTGTTGCGCTGTTATTTTTTTTATGCTGCACTTTTAAAATTAAACCTGTCTACCTCAACTGAATTCTTTTTTTTAAATAACCGACAGAGATGTTGCTTATTTAGATATTGAGTTTGATATATTTGGCACATGAAAAACAATAATTCATACCTGGAAATTTAAAGTTTACATCCAAGATTTTCGTTTAACAACAGGACTTTTATATTTGATCTCTCAAATCTTTTTTTAAAAGTAAAATGCATTTAATTAAAAGAAAAACAAATCGTTTCTCTACAGATGAGAAAATACACGAATTCACGTCTCTTCCCACAACCTGAATAAGCGAACAAACACTCACATTTCACACAGCAAACAAGAAAGCTTGCCCTCCTTTTGGTTAGCTCTGTTAGTCTGAGAGAACGGATGGGATTTCGTGACAGCATTAACAGGTGTTGAGTGAGCACCTGATTAAACAATCAGTACAACAGATGACGCTTCCATTCTCCGGTTTCTGCGAAGTAAGCAATAAAATCCCACGTACAAGCGAGAATCTTAACGAAGAGTGTTTCATCAAATTACAGAAGCTTCAACGCAGAAATACGAAGTTGATATACCGACTGAAAACTTGGAAGCTTATAAATATTCAGTTGTTTCTGAAAATAGCTTCATGTGTAATTTTAGCATATTGACGCAACAAAACAACGTGCAAATGAGTTTAATAATAATGACTTTAACAATTGCGTAATGTAGTAGTGTAAAACTGAGCAAGGATTTAGGAAATTAGATGACATTCAGTTTAAACTACGCCAAATGAAATATTAACGCTTTAAAAAACATCACAACAATATTTGCAACATTTCCTACTCAATATATTATAATTTTCTTAGTTAACTTCTGACCCTTCCTCTCTCCCTCAGAAAACTACTGAAATAGACGTTCCTTCCATTTTACAACGTCAAAAGCAACTGTCAATAGAACTGTCTCGTATTTCCAAATAATGCCATTTGGTGATCCGGCAATGATGTAGGCATGTAGTTCAACTCATTAGCTAAACACAGAGCGGGCTGTGAATTAGTTTAGGTAAAAAAGAGAAGTTTGAGGAAAGTACAGAAATTTCACTATACAGATTTCACACTTTTACAATTATTTGCTATTGCTGTTTGTAACATTACATTTCTGCTCCTACTCGAAATACCGGTCAACGAATTTGATACGCAGAGACACCTTTCTTGCAATATTCCATACTCCTTTTTTTCAGGTACGCCTTTCAATAAAGGCTGCACCGCAACTCAAAACTCAACATTTGTTGCAAATTGCCTACCAAGTAATTCTTATTTTAACGTCAGGAAGAGTCAGAAATCGCATGAAGAAAGGTCTAGACTGTAGGGTGGTTGAGGAGGTACCGTGATTTCTTAAGTCTCTTTCGGAGTGTAAAAATCATCACATTGTCTGCATGGATGCCGAGTGTACATTAGAGAATGAAACACTTTTGGCGCAATGTTATGGTTACAAAATAAGTTTAATTACGCGTCTACATTCTTGCCAGTTCGTCTGATGGCATTGTTCAGAAATACAAGCTTTGGTAACAGTTGTTTGAGACATCCGCTCTAATTTATGAACTAATTTACGAAATCGAGAAAAAGCAATTCTAAAAGGTGAACAATTTTATGCTACCTTCGAGGGATATTTTTCCCTTCTTTAATTTTACAAAGATAAATATTAACTATATAAAAGCAGTTTTTTTAAAGGCATACATTTTATACAAGATTAAATATATTTTTAGACATTTTTTTAACAATAAATATTTCTGATGTAAGGAAACTTAGATAGTTCGGGGCTGAGGGCTATAATTTCAAATAAACACGATACTACTTCGCATGTACTATTCACATGATCCATATGAAAAACTTTCTGCACTACAGATTTACGTTAGCTATCTAATTGGAGGTCTAATTGGTATAAGCTTTATTATCTAATTGGTGGTCCAGCAATGATCTCAAGGAAACGTACGCTCATTTTCATTTTCTTTTGACAACACAAAATGTATACCCGGTTTTTCTAGAATATTTTTTTTGTTTTGTTTTCGAGTGAAATTAATTAACTTTCAGATAGATTCCTTATAGGAAGACAACCTATTACAATGGTTCTCATGACACGACTTCCGGAAAATTTCTGTACAGTTTCTCCAATCATGGTCCCTAGAATCTAGAAGCACCTCTCGTTTGAAAGTTAATAAATCCAGGGTAATTATAAAATAATCATCAGATTTTAATTCACTATATTTCAAAAAGTATTACAACTATGAAAATAAGCAATGCCTTATAAAAAACAGAAATATTTCAAATTTTTCTGAATAGTTACGAATGTTCTATACGTCTTCCTTTCATTACAAAATACACAATTTTATGTTAGTCCAATTCTCTCCAGAGACGTTGGAGTATCGCATTGTCAACGTTCATAAAAGCGCTGGTAATACGGTTCTGAAACTCATACAGCGTAGCTGACAATGGTGCCACATATATAACCCCAAAGGAATGTAATCACAAAGGAAGAAATCGAAAAACTGCAAAATCTGGAGACCTAAAAAGGCCTAAGTTGTCAGCACTACATCGGCCAATCCAGTGCCTCATCTTTTCCTTCACTGCTTAACCCTTTCTAAGGCCATGGGAATATACTTCCCGCCAAATACATCAATTTTTAAATGCATTTTTTAAGGTTGGCGTAAGTTCTCGCCAAATGTTTCGATGAAACAAAAACCTGGATGTTCCAGTTTCTTATCTCAAACCATAACGAAGTGACTTGACTCGGTAATTATTAAAATTAATTAACAAAAAATGTCATCCAATAAGCAAAATGAATTTCTTTTCTTAAATTAATCTCAATACCTAAGTAATTTTATTATACCACTACTATAAAAAATAGCCTTATAAAGGCTTGAAACGAAAATGCGTTTGAGCTGCATCTGGTTGTTCACGCAAAAAAGTTGAAAGCAAGGAAATAACCATTTGCTTCTTCTTCTCTCAATTATCATTGAAGATGGTAATTAATATTTTAAAGTTATATCATTTCAAAACCCAATGTACTTTGTTATCTTCTGAACACTGATCATTTTGATTTGAACCGCCGCACAGTGGTCCAGTTTCGTTTTCTAGTTGATAAAAATCAGTAGCGACGAAACTAAAAACACAGAGACTTAGAGAATTTCACAGCTTAAGGAAATGGACTTCAGTTTACTGCACATGAAATTTCATAAACATCGGTTTGATATTTCTTGTTTTATTTATTTATTTAATTGTCCCCATTGTTCTATGGAGAGAACTGTGTAATCTGGAAAAGTTAATAATTAGTTGTATAAGAACATAAAAAAATCTGATAAATTTTACCAATGAAGAATAGTTAAAATAGATTTGTGCAAATTTTAGTAAAGTCTGGTAGGTATTTTTTTTTTTAACATTTTCAAATATTTGCAATGTTAGAATAGATCTAATTGAATAATTGTCGACAAGTTCACAAATGTCTTCAAACGATTAAAAGTAAGATCTTCGTTAATATAATATAAACTGTATATAAATACCATTAAATCTTTAAAAATAACTTTTTTAAGAGTAAATTGGTCCCTCAGTTTTCACTACAGAATAATAATGAGAATTCATGAAATATTCCAAAACATTTTAAATTACTTTTTAGATAATATAGATTAGAAGGTGCGTCTTTTCATCGTAATTATGTTTTATATTATTTGTTATTTATGAAAACTATATTTGGTTAAGTTTTCAATTTTATTGTCCTTAGCTGTAGCTGAAGACAGCCTTGAGAGAGGTTTTACTGAACAAATTGAACTTCTTGAAAATTCAAATCACGTTCTGAACTATTCCAAATTTTCAACTTTCGGTGTTTTTATGTCAGACTATCTAAATCAAAATAAATATTGAAAATCGATTTAAGTACTTTGTAAAACCATCCCAGCGTTTATTTCTTAAAAGATTAAAATGATATTTAGGATTAGGTATCTTTCTTAAATTGCCGAAATTTTTTTTTTTCTTCAATAAAATTTTCAATTAATGTCGATTGAATTTTAGCAATTAGCAATTGCTAGTCGTGTAGCTAACTTAAAGTTTTAAACAGTGTTTTTTACCCAGATATTTATTTTGCTCATTAGTGGAAAAAGTGAAAATTCTTCACTGACATAGATGACATTAAAAACAAAAGATAAATGAAAAATTCAGGGTTTATCGCATAATTTTTTAGACTATTAAAGATAGAGTGCAGAAATGATTTGTAGTCGTCAAAGATTGTCAAAGTTGTGCAAATTTTTAAATTAATTTAAACTTGAAAATTTGAGATTAAAAGGGCTTTTTTAAATATAGGTATAAAGAAATATGGAAAATAATAAATGATGTATTTAAAAGCAGTTTCTGTTTACTTGAAACGGTTTCATTTACTTGTCCTGGAATCCAACATCATGAAAAATCTAAAATTAGACAGATAAAGAGCAATGTAGAACTTTACAGAACGAAATCCGAGGGCTCACTGAAACGCGACTCAAGTGTTCGAAAGACATTCTTCAACTTTAACCTCCGTAAAACCTCCTAAGACTACATGTTTATACAAAAAAAATTATGACTTTCAGGGTTCCAAACGGTTCTCTACCTACCCCCATAGAAAATAAACCCATTTGCGGACCTCGAAATTTCGATTTTTGTCGCGCTACAAACCGAAACTGGACCACTGTGCGCCGAGGGATATGTGATAGGGAGGGTGAAAGTCTCAGCCGAGTTCGTAGAGGGGCCATCTAGCTCAAAGGGAGCCGAAATGGTAGAGTGTTGAAATTTTCCATTCCTCATAACTTTTGTCCCACTGGGGGGCATCTCCAATATGGCGGTAAGAAGGCGCCGGATAAGTAACCTGGGTTACGCTTTCCTGGTGGGTATAACAATGGTAGTGTTGTTAGTATGTACCTATCGTCAATGACACGTCGTACCCATGTAATGAGGCGGGGGTCGTCGTATGGCCGCTCGTAATGGGGACTATTAAGAGTTCGGCAACAGAGCCCGCGTTAATTGTCGAGGCGACCGGTCATTCAGATAGACCGGACGGCCAAGTTCTAGGGAAGGGTGATTGTCATGCATTTTCCCCACAACTCTCTTACTATTGAAGATAGAGAGATAATTCAAATTTGACGAATTATCGCTTCATCATAATGAATGACTTTTGTAATGAAAGTTTTTGGACAGATAAAATTGCTCAGGAGTTAGGACTGAAAAGTGATTTTCAACACATAACTTTGACTTCATTTTAGCCTAAGTATGTGACCTCAATAGAAAGCTCTCATTATTTGTATTATCTTTCATGCTCATAACTCCATTCCTTATGAAATTAGAGGTGAAAATGCGGAAGGATTGGGTGGAAATTTCGTTTCTTTGAAGGGGTAGGGTGAAACTCTTTATGGAGAGATGAAAGTGACACTGTAAAAACACAATAAATCTTTCTATACATTATTTTATTTCTAGGACGGTTATGTCACGATTTTAAGGCAGTTTACTTTTTTTTCAAAGCAAGGTGTGGCATACTTTGAGCAACTATTTCGAATGACCTAGGTCGCTACTACAATTCTATGCTGCAGCTTTCTCGTAAAGGAATTGGTAGAGGTTTCAAATCCGTAAGTACCTCACTTAATCATATTAGCTTTTTGCTGAAGTATGAATTTTTTGCAACTGAAAAGCCGCAATTTTTATGAAATCACAGAGTTTACTTCAAGAATAAATAAATGATTTCAAAAAAATTTAGATCTTGTTAGGGAGGAAAAAAATACTATAATTTCCTCCACCATCTTCGAAATGTTTTGTACAAATAAGTTTGATGTGTAGAAGAAATACCTAATAAAGATACGCTTGATTAAGTTTTGAACCCCTAAATACAAAAAGAAAAAATCACAATGCGAAGCAATACGGCGCTACTTCAAAATCTATGCTCAAAGAAACCATTAAAATGCGTCAGGATTATGCCAGATTTTAAAAACATGACAATGACAGTACGTATAATGTTAGCTAAACTTAATTCGGTAAAAAGTAACTGTTAACCAAGGCAGCATATTTGATACAACCAAAAATAAACAATACTTTACACAAGTTGTACTAAAGATGACAAATAAAATTAGAAAGTGAAAATATCAAATTAAGTAAGCTAAAATTAAATTAAAAATATAAAACGTTATAGCTCCCCATTTATGAATTCTTTTGACGGTCCGTACAAATGCGTTAAAATGTGGATTAACTGTATTTTTAATCAATTCACCCGATTCAGAAAACCCACTTTAATTTTCTTTTTTCCCCCCCATTTTTCAACAAAAATCACATTGATCGACTTTTCTCACAGCAAATTTTGAAGTCCAAGTTAAATTACGCTTTCTGTAGGTAAAAAAAATGAGTGAATAATTTTAGATCTTAACCCTTTCTAAGGCCGCGGTACTTACCACCAAATTCATCAATTTTTAAATGCGTTTTTTAAAGTTGGCGTAAGTTCTCGCCTAATTTTTTCGATGAAACAAACACCTGGATGTTCTAATTTCTTATCTCAAACCATAACGAAGCATCTTGACTTGGTAATTAATTAATAAAATTAATTAACAAAAAATAATGCATCCAATAAGCTAAATGAATTTATTTTCTTAAATTAATTTCAACTACAAAGTTATTTTACTATACTACTACTGGAAAAAAATGGCCTTTTAAAGGGTTAAGTTAAAGTGCTTTAGAGATTGAAATAGAGATTAATATTACCTTCATAGCATTCCTTTCACCAACTGGATCAAAAGAGTCGACGATTGCTCTCCAGACTTCTCTCCATCCGTGCTCTTGCAAAGTCCTCCAGATCTCTTTCATTACAAAGACAAATTCCTTCCATATGGGACTCTTAAAGAAATGCTTGGCTGCATCTCGGCACTTCACAGGTTCTTCGCCTTCTTTGGCGATTGTGCAATTGAAGTACATCCAGGAGCCCCAAAGGGATAAATAGATAAGTCCACAGAATGACAGAAATGCTATTCTGCGAGCAAAAGATCTCTGTGGTCTGGGCGTTCGACGCCACTTCTTAGAGTTGGAATTAAAATAACTTAAAGATGCCAGAGACGTTAAGCAAATGGGAGCATCGTAGAAGAAATATACAGGCAAGCTAAGATAAGCTCCAATTAAGGCACTGGAAAATGCTCCCTCGTGTCGACCAATATTCCCAACGAGGTAGACACCTAGAGGAAAATATCCCAATCATTTTAATAAAATTACAGGTAGATTGGAATTGAGGAGTAAAAGTGTAGATAAATTTAATTAAGGGTAGAAAGTTAAATTGTTTTTCGGCACTTCAGAAGTTTTACTCCTAGTCTCATTTTTTTCATGCAATTCATAATAACACAGTCATCAATGCACAACATGGACTCGAAACCTAAAGAAGGAGGTAAATGAAGTTTCTTGGTTTCTTCTTGGAAGCTTTTTCTAGTTCATTTATTTCTTTATATTTTTATACAAGAAAGAAAGAAATTTTAAAATAAAATCACCAAAACATCATTTTGAAAGCATTTTGTCTTTTTTCAGAGATTTTGAATGAAATGATTAAAAATTGAGAGATATTGAAATAAAAAAAAAATGCCAGATGATAACGAGATAGACTAAATAAAACACATTGCTTTCAAGAATCTGATTGAACTTTATAAATATATATATATTTTTTTAAGATGACACAAAGGATTATGACAAAACAAAAGAATGAATATCCATAATATGGTACTATGTGGGCATTTTCGGGATAGTAGAACAATATCTCTTTGTAACAGTACCAAATAACACTGCAGGGTGGCACCTAAGCTTCAGAAGACGTAAATCATTCAGAAACTGTAAGAAATCGTAAGACAGTGACTCTAAATGTACACCATCCCCAGTAAAGACATGGTGCAAAAAAGGTATGAAATTAGCATCAATGTCCTGAAATACCACTAATGGAATGGCTGCACATTCATGCTCGACGATTTTCTCCCTTTCTTTTTTTGGGGGGATTTTGTTAATAAACCTCATCCTTCAAGCGACATTACAGAAAGAAATTTTATGGATTGATATCTGGCGAATACAGTGGCCACTCCACACCTTTGCAAGCAGTAGTATGTATTGCAGTGGTTATCAAAAGTTTCCTCCAAGAAAGTGAAAACCTGATCAATCAAATAAGACTTTGCACCATCTTGTACAGGATGATTATTATTAAAATTCAACTTTCAAAAAGCTGTAAAAAAAAACACTGATCAGAATGACCTGGAATTTGACCTGAATATATTCGAAAAAGGGGGAGAAAGTATGGCAGAAACAACAACAACAAAAAATAGTTCAAAATTTTAGCAATAGATGGCGCTTTACACGCCATAAAACTTAAAGGGTTCGGGTACCAGTGACATTGGCAACCCACTTTAACTGCAGTTTAAACCAACTGCACTGTTCAATGTGCATGACTGTAACAGTTTTTTACTGAAAAAAAAAATCAATGAATAAAACAACGACTTCCAAGTCATTCGGCAGTTGTGGCACTCTTAATTGAATTCAATCCATCACAACAGGCTCAAAAAGTGTTTAATATGCTGTCCACCATTTTCTGACACAAGTTTAAACCGAGAAATGGCATGTTCCACAACAGATCCGAGTGTATCTGTGCTGATGTTGTGAATGCGTTGCACAATATGTGTCTTTAGTTCAGCTAAGATTGCAATT
Source organism: Araneus ventricosus (assembly GCA_013235015.1). Classification (NCBI taxonomy): domain Eukaryota; kingdom Metazoa; phylum Arthropoda; class Arachnida; order Araneae; family Araneidae; genus Araneus; species Araneus ventricosus. The sequence goes on along the minus strand of BGPR01007315.1, from coordinate 9,341 downwards.
GGACCACTGAAGACAGTGGCGGCTGGTGAGCTCAGAAACGAGGAAGGCTGCAAGATATTATTTATCAAGAGAATACATTTTTAAAAAGCTACTTTAACTTTCAATAGGACAAATTTTTAAATTCCAAAACCAGATATGAAATTTCCTGCTTTTCAAATAAATTAAATAACCAGCATATGACATTTATTACTAGTTTTACTAACAGAAAGTTAAGTGAATGTTAATGCGACAATTCAGCTGACGTGGAAAAAAAACCCACAAAAACAGAGCTCTACATACACACTTCCCTCCTCGCCCACTTCACTCGATAACACTCTTCCAAAAATGAGTATCTTCTTCAAAAGAAATCTAGCCTTCTATCAAAAGAAAGAAAATACCAATCAGCCAGATAAGTTTCTGTCGACGCAACACAAACCGAAACCCATAAACAGCCAATGAGATTGCCATTTTGTGTGGGAATGAGGAAAAAAAGAAAAATAAATTAAAAAGAGCATCCTTTTCTCTTTGGCTCCGTGCCAGCCAGCGCTGCTCGGCCGGCAGCCCATACCCCGTCTAAGGTAAAAGGAGAAAGGGTTGCTTTTTCTCTCCGGATTTTCGGCGCAGTGAACAAATTTTTTTTTGGGGGGGGGCAGAGTAGGTACTTTGCAGTTCAGACCTGCTTCTCTCTTACTTGTTGATTCATTTTCAGTCTTTTCAATTCTTTATTTTTTTTTTGTATTTTCGTAAGTCATGGAACTCAGAGTGAAAAAGCGAATAAGATTAAAAACGAAAATAGAAGTTTTTAAAAAAAATTCAAGGAATGCTGCAGCTCTGCTGCCCCAATGGACGAGCCACCACTGACTGAAGACAACATGTTTCAAATAACCCCACAGCAGGAAATCACAAGGATTAAGATAAGGTGGTTTTGGAGGCCAGTTTGTTGGAAAATGACGGCAGATAATTCTATCATTTCCGAAATGCATGCTGAGACAGCGCTTAACAGGATTTGCAATGTGTGGAGGAGAGCCGTCTTGCATGAAAATTGTGCCACCCAAACATGCATGCTGTTGAAGTGGTGAAATGACATGGTTGCACCAGAGATTCATAGCATACACCATTGACGGTACAGGCAACAGGATCAATATCTTCGAAAAAGAATGGCCCTACGATAAACGATGCCGTAAACCTGCACCACACATTTACTTTTTCAAAATGAAGAGGAACTGGTTGATGTCCAAACGGATTTTCCTCTGCCCATATTCTGCAATTCTGAGTATTGACATGTCCGTGGACATGGAAATGAGCTTCATCTGTCCAAAAAATGTTTCAACGTTTCTATCTTGCATATTCTTATGTGTAAAGTGCCATCTATTGCTAAAATTTTGAACTATTTTTTTTCTTCTGCCCCACTTTTCCCCCCTTCTTCGAGTATACTCAGGTGAAATTTCAGGTCATACTGACCAGTGGTTCTTTTTTTACAGCTTTTTGAAAGTTGAATTTTAATTATAATCACCCTGTATAAACCAAGCTGTTCTGGTTAAATCAACCAAAACATTAAAGATGGTCCCAAATTCGTGAAAAATTTTAATGTTCCAACTTGCATTAAGCTTATAACAATGTTCCTACTGATGTCTGGTGAATACAGCTGCCCTTTCAGTAATATTTTGTAAATAGAGTTTTTGTCATGTGATTTTCAACAGTTTTCCAATAACTAATAGCTTCTAAAGTCGGAGTGGCACCTATCGGTGACATCTGGTACTTAAAAAAAAAGTGCATTTAAAAAAATTCTTCATTTTATTTATTCATCCCCTGCCAGAATAACTTAAGCTGGCATAGTTGGCTTACTATGCCATTTTAAAAACTCTCAGTCTTTATCTGGACACAATGTATATATTCATGATAAGTACGAACAGAACGCCACTACAAAGCTTTGGTAAAGCCAGCCTTTATCTGTACCAATAGATCTTCTGCATCTTATTTGCTGGACATGACTTTTAAAAAAGTCTCCTTCACTGAACTAGCATATTTGTTTCACATGACTGCTTACTATGCTTTATGGACAAGAATATGGGCTTCTATGACTTGTACCTTCTTCGATAACCTTGATATTTTTACCCATGGACAGCATTACTCCTCGATTGTTTGTACTAGTCACAAGCAAGAAAATGTTCTGACACTTTCTTGATATGAAAAAGGGAATGTTTTAATGCTCTGTCAGTTATAGTAATGTTATTAGTATTTTGAAAGGAGAAATTTCAGATTAGCAGGATAATTACTATAATATCTATTTTAAAGCAGGCGAAGAAAAGAGAGAAGGGGAAAGAGAACCACAGAAGGATAAAGCAGAGCTTTGAAACATGCAGATAAATCTGGAATACCATTTTAAAACTCACCCAATTGTACTTAATTTCATCAGGGGATGCATAACTAAGAAAGAAAAAAAAATTGAGACCATCACCATTTAATAAAATAAAATATTTAGAAAAAAGAATGCTTATGTTTTTTTATTATGTGGGCAAGACATATAGACAAATAAAATGTATCACACTTCATAGTAATTCTTTTTTTAAAAAATATGCTTATGAATATTTAATATATCATATGAAAGAATTATATATAATAAAATATTTCCACGGAATCTAAATATAAAAAAATATGTCACACATATCAATCTACTGTATTTAATTTTTAATGTAGATATGAGTAAGTAGTTAAAGAAAAATCTAATGTTAATGGTAGCAGAATATTCATAACATGAACTTTAAGAAATTTAGTAACATAGTATCAAAGTTTTGGGACAAAAAGTAAAGATTCCCATTATGGAAGACCCATCATATTAAAGCGAATTTGCATGCAATTGGATAATTTTTATCAACAAAATAATTTTAACGACTGGAATGTACCCATATATTTTAATTTGAATAATAAATGACAACAAATAAGGATAAAAAAGTTTAAGATAAACTGACGAATTTATTACGTTTACTTAGATAATAAGCAAACCTAAATTTACATTACTTTACTTATTATATGAAAATATCTTATACAAATAACGCTTATATGAGAACTATTATTTTGATTAATAAGATAGCCTTACATTGAAATGAATGAGAAAAAGCTTAATGGTAAAATATTCCAACAAGTCAAAGGTGAATGTGACTTAGGAGAAAAAGTAATATCTAACAATATCAAAAAGTTACAAAAATTATTTGCGGGAAGGACAGCCAATTTCTTCTGGAAGAATGTTATCATAGATGAGCAAGTTATAAAATGAAAATGCGCAGGGGTTTAGATGGAGTTTTTGCACTCAAAGGTTCTTAACTTCCATACATAATTTTTATTACATGGTAAATAGCATTAAAAATTGGGTAAATGTGGAGTTTGTGGTACCCACCTGTTTCTCGCCAATTTTTCTTGGTGCAATTTCATGTGCTGTTGCCAAATACTGTTTAGGATCTGCAGTGTGCTTTTTATTGCTCACTTGCACATGCGTCACCTGAAAACAAGAGATTGAGCACACAATGCCTGCAGCATTTTAAGCGTGTATCGGACAAATTTTTTTAACTTACAAAAACATCAGCAGATTCGCTTTCAGCGTAAAAGGAAACTAGTAGCTTTGCTTTTCATTGAATGCTAGGAATCTAGGTTTTTAAAAAAATTTCGAAAATTAGAATTTCTGCACGCAATGCCTGCGACATTTCAAGCATGTACCGGACAAATTTTTTAACTTAAAAAATATCAGCAGCTGCGCTTTCAGCATAGCAAAATACTCGTAGCTTCACTTATTCAATGAGAAAAGAAACACACAGAATAACATACATGGTACTAAACTGATATTCAATCGGAAGAATTCCAAACGAAGTTTTATTCAAATTCAAATTTATCGACCAATCACATCGAAGCATTGAACAAAACATTCCAATTGAAACGTGGTGCAATATAGCCTGATAAGCAAAACACCGATGAAAAGATAAATTTGTGTGCACGCATGCTTGTCACTCGTTAAAAACATCTTAGACGCATCCAAAACAAATGTTCACTCATTGCTGTTTTTGGCAGCAAAGAGTTGGGGATCCTAAGAGCAATGAAGCAAGTGGGTACCATAAACTCCACATAAACCAAAATTTGAAGCCTAATATTTTGGATTGTACAATTTAACTTTCGTTGTTCAATAATGAAATTTTTTAAAAAAATTATATAGTTGTTAAAAGAAAAAGAGGAAAATGCAGGTACTATTGCATTTTAACTAGGTTTTAAATAATAGATAAGGTACAAAATGAAGCAAATATTTTGTGACTTCTATTTTTTATAGTACTACAGAATGTTATAAAGTTTCTTCATTTTTTCTGCAAAACTAAAAGTGGAAAACACCATATGCATAAAATCTATGCATTTGCTTTAAATAAAGGTAAATACAGATAAAGGTTCCAAATTTATATTTTGGAATGACACTCACTGATTAATTTTATAAAGCAATTTATCAAATTTCTACGAAATAAAAAAAAAGCAAAAACTGAGATAAATTAAGATGAACTTTTCACCCATATTTACGAATAACACCATTATATGCTAACAACAAAAATTAAAATTGGGAATGAAGGTAAATTCTTTACATGCCCTTATTAAACTATTAGTTTTATTGAAGAATATGTAACATTGATGTTTTGAATTATTTCTCGACCATACCTAATACATTTCTTTGAGAGGAGATTTATGCATTCTGCACAATGAACTTTATGCTGAATCATTTAAAATTTTAAGTCGAATTAGCAAAAAGAAGGCCAAATGTCAACATTTTGGCAATACTTATAAAGATACACAATATCTACACTTGGCCAAATGGTTTCAATATTTTCTATTGCAACTAAAAAAACATGCTTATTTTCTGCTCTAAACTGGGAAAAAGTTTGTAAAGAATGGAGAGGAAATTGATGGAAAATTTACAAGTTAAAATTATAAAGCTTCCAAATCAAGAAATGCATGTATTATATACAAGGTGGTCATAATTTAGTGAACCCATTTAAAAAATTAAAAAAAAAAACTAATAATGTTACAACTGCAGTTTTTTTTTTAAATAAGAGAGCAAATATATATATATATATATAAAAGTTTTTTTTTTTTTTTCCAGATAGGTGGTATTCTAAACTTGCTACAGCAAGATATTTCTGAACGCAAGGGCTACTGATCAGCAGAAGCGGATGAGCATTTTCTGGTTTCTCTTTTTAGTTTTTCTTGAAAACTATTTTCAGATTACAATTGATTTAACAAATTAAAGAGTGTAAAATTCCCTACAAATACATGCTTTTAATTTTCTTCTAGTTTTAATAGTTCTGCAGATAATGGATCTCATAAATGGGAGATGATCAATAATTTACGACCACCTAAACCACTGTAATGGCGCGTTACCTATCTGGGGGGAAAAAAAAAAACCTTTTTAAAATGAGCTCTCATTAAAAAAAACGTAGTTGTAATATTATTAGTTTTTTTTACTCATTTTTGAAATAGGTCCAATAATTTATGACCACCTTGTATATAATTACTTCAGCACATATTTTCACGAATGGACTAGTAATGCCCATTTTAGAGTTTCAGAATTGAAGTTGATAGCTAAAGTTGCCTATGAAATGAAAAAAAATAAACCCCAATAAGAATGTTTTGTTTTACTTTCAGTTAAATGGCTTTCAGTCCATAACAGAGTGAGAAGAAAAGGTTAATTATTTCATCAGTGGTTTTGATGCTTAGATTAAAAAGAAACTGACATTTCGCAGATAAGAAAATAAACTATGAAATAAAGATCATCGACCTTATACAAATGTCTTATCTTTGAAATGGCTATATTAGTGTCTTATCACCATAATGAATAAATACATTTTTAAGGTAATAGTATTATGAAGAAATTTACCTCTTCTAATAATGAAGTTATTTACTTCGCTAAAAAAAAAAAAAACTTTCCTTCAAACAAGTATATGTAAATATGTTCTTTTGAACTGAAATACAGATTGGAAACACTAAACTGGCTAAAACCTTTATTAATTGGACAGTGGGAAAAACGTTAAAAGAAACTTTCATTTATTTTATTGCAAAAGAGAAATTTTCCCAAGTGATAGAGACATAAAAGGAAATACAAGGAGAAGTACTGGTCATGATATCCTCCTAATTACATCATACTAGCATGAAATACCTAGTTAATGTTATGATCAAGAGTTATATATCAAAAAATATGGATATAATTTGAACAATTAAAGAAGAAGGATAATTTCCAAAAATACAAATAACTGACACCAAATAGAAGCTATTTGCATGTAATTTTCTCAAAGATAAAAAAGCATTTATATTTCAACAGGATTGACCAACATGTCACAGAACAAATGTGCACAAAAGATGACATCAAGATAATCATATACCAGCACTGGAATAACCTAAGAATAGTTTAGGTTTTAATGTAATCCATAATCTATGAAACTAACTAAAGAAAACTTTTAGTCAGAAGCAACTCAGTATTAAAACCTAGTTAATACAACCAACAATTCAATCATATTTTCACAGTAAAATCCCTAAATTTAAAAACTTAATTCATGTCATTGGAAGCTAATATAGGTAAAGGACGAAAACGTTACCCCACTTAATATTAACTGACAAGGTGAGAATTCTTTCAAATCTATAGGAATTTAGAATTTTTTTTTATTATGATGAACATTTTTTTATAATTTCCATCACAATGATTATATTGCATTCTGGATTAAATAATTTTTTAATGTATAATTTTATTGAATTACTCTAAAATGAAGCAATGCTATAAGCTATCAATCCTATACATTTTCCTCCACAAGTATATATAAATAGATATGAAATGTATTTTAAGAAAAGGAACGAGTGACAGAAACAAATTTCTCGTTAAATCTAACAACAACATATAGTAAGCAAGGGTGGTAAAACCATTAATAATTATTTTCACTAACAACTAGATAGCAAAGGTGATCCAATAATATATGTTAAAGAAGAGAAAAAAACTTCTTTCATAGTCAATGAATAAAGTTTATTCTCACAGGCCATATAATTTTCAAATACTATGGCTTCCGACTTACTTTTTTTTTCACCCTTGAGTTAAAAAAAAGGGTGAAAGTTAATATAACCAATTAATTTTACTATTATGGTAGTTTTGTGTCAGAAGTAGGGGCAGAAAATTTAAAATATTCACAAGGGAATAGGCACATTAAAAAAAAAAAAAAACTTGATTGATGCATATTTTATGAGAAATTTCATATACATACCACAGGCAACAGCAAAAGGCACAGTAATAGCAGATATTATGGGAACAAACATTTCAGGTATCAATTCTTTAGGTATTGCTCCAATTACCAAATAACCGAAAGCATCCGAGACGGTAACCTGTCCAAAATACCGCACTGTTCCAGCGGAAGGTTTAGGATTTTTCCGCATTTTTTCAGCTAATTCTTCCATGTAAGAACTTTCTTCATTGGCATCTTTAACATATTCTGGGATTCGCCATAAATCTCGAATTAATCCTAAACCAAAATAGCCACCTGCAAACATCCACCAAATTAACGCTTGATAATCTCTCCCCAAATACAAATGGTGAAGACCGAAGAATCCTCCAAATAGCCACAATAAATAAGTCACGAACAAACTTTTTTCAGCCATGGTCTTGTTTAAAGAACTTTGATAACCTAAACAATTTGTTTTCAAACACCCGCCATTCTGATCGACAAAGTTCGCACGATCACGCCGGTATGCTGATAAACAAACAAGAAAAAAGAAACCACATAAGCAGAGACGTATCAAGTTTTATTTTTAAACTAACATGTTGTTGCCACACTAGAATCTCGAAAAACTGAAAAATTATTTTTTAAAGAAAGCCACTAAACTGGCATAGTAGCTACAGTCATAAGTTATGAAATACGTTATTCATGAGTTTGATGATAAAAGAAGCATGAAAAGTAGAACAAATACTACAAAGAGCTCTGCTGGCACTGACAGAGTGAATTTCATTTCATATGTTATGGTTTTCTTATATTATTGTTGCAAAAGATTCAAAAACACTGAAATATACTGACATACTGCTATTTTGGGGAAAACGCACGCACTCACAAAAAAACCCCGATAATTTATTTTTTTTAAGAATAGACTCTAAGATGGTATCCCATTATAATGTCACAAGCTGTTAAACTCTAGTGAGTCTGATCGACGGCAACAGAATATATATATAAAAAAATAGCTAAAATGATAACCCTGCGTTGCTCGAGATCCATATTTTTTCATATGTCCGCCTACTCTTTTCCCCCCTACAAATATTGTCACTAACTTTCTCCAATAATCGTAAATCTTCTTTAAGTTCTTTCTTGTTGAAATAAAACTTCAATATCTAGCCTTTGTATTATCCCAGCTAGCAGTTTTACGGGTCTATTCTGGTACCCCCGGTTGGGGTTGGGAGACATCCTTTTTCACTTGCTTCAACAACGGGAAAGTGACGTCTCTAACAAATAAATTTCCAGAACTATAGACCCCTTAGTTTACAGCAATAATCTGCAAGCTTGCAACAAATTTGACATGACAAGAGTGCAAGCTTGAAACAAGTTTGTAGCACGTTAACGTCAGCTTCGAAGTCACCACGCTTCAAATTTGCCACAAATTTGTCACGTCAAACTCATTGCAAACTATAGCAAAAACAGAGTACGAACACAACCTCGGATAGAACTCGCGACCTCCCGCTTCTCAGCTTGACGCTCTAACCACTCGGCCAAATAAAGTCTGTGAGGCGAAGAGAGATTTCGCTAATACATCGTTCGATTAGATTCGTATACGATTTATTTTAAACTGTATTCTTGATTTCATTAATTTTTTAAATTTTGAGTTGAGAATATGATTTGAAGTCAAAGAGAGAGCGATTTTCGCTAATAACAACGTTTTGCTCTCAGAGGAAAGATAACTAGAGAAATCAGCCGAACTTGCTTATGCGGCCAACCTATATTTTCTCATGTGACTGGAGTTCAGACGTGTGCTCTTCCGATCTTTGTATTGATTTGTATAGCCGGCATTTAAATCCAATGAAGTTCTGATTGTTTAACTACAGAAATATAATGGTTGTGAGTTGTTGTGCCTTTGGGTGCACTGAGAGAGCAGTCAAAGGAGGTCCTGTTACCTTTCACTGGTATGTATAAATTTTTTGTTGCGTTTTTTTTTAATATAAAAGAGGTTTATTAAGATGTCGTCATATGTATGATACAGTTTATTCATAAAACTAGAAACATTCACCTCTAAACAGCCCAAATATATGCAATAATAAATCTCAGTATCATTGTATATTAATAATTCAAACATTTATTGAATAATTATTTCTCCGA
>BGPR01007314.1:59347-72268 GCA_013235015.1 Araneus ventricosus | reverse complement strand
GGTTTAACGACTTTAAGGTCAAATTAAAGTTCCCTCTGTGGTTTAACTACTTTAAGGTCAAATTAAAGTTCCCTCTGTGGTTTAACGAATTTAAGGTTAAATTAAAGTTTCCTCTGTGGTTTAACGACTTTAAGGTGAAATTAAAGTTCCCTCTGTGGTATCCCATAGAAGGAACTTTAATTTGACCTTAAAGTCGTTTCCTCGATAAAAAATTTATCCCAACTTTTTATTAGAATCTAGATGGCGAGTGACCTTTGAGAACGTTCCCCATTTGGATTCTTATTCCTTTGTTCTTTCAATCTTACTTCTTTAATTTTATTGTGTTCTATGTTTAAAGTTTGGTTTTTCTGTCAATTAATTTTTATCTTTGTCATTGTACTTTTCCTGAATGATGCTGTGTTTCCGCGCAACAGATTAATTGTTTGTATTATTGTTTCCTGTGTCTCTTTTGTTTACATATTCTAGTATCTTTATTTTGTATTTTATTGGAAGTTTCTACATTTAGCGCCATTCTGTTTAATGGTTTTTTAGAATCTCTTTTAAAAATTTTTATCTGTTTTTATTCATTTATTTGTACTTTATTGAATGAAGTTTCTTTGTGTCTTTATGATCCCACTGAATTTGCAATTTGAGTGGAGGATGGATTTAACATAGCAATCTCTTGGGAGAAAGATCGATGTTTTTGAGCGTATGAATATACTTTATTTTCGTTTTTAACCTCCCTTAAAGTTTTGGCGTACGGTCTTTCAGCTCATCTGGGTATACTAGGTGCTTCTTGAAATGAATTAGCAAATGTTACACGTCCTGGACTGGACAATTGACGAGTGGAGATGAACAAAGTTCCAGGCCGGATCCCCAGTTTCATTCTCTCAGTTCCTCGCGGTCACAGTCTCAAGGTTTTCTTTCATTTCTATTTTCGTATTTTAAGGTGTCTACTATCATAATTGTTCATATCAAAGTGAATTTAAAGGGGTGATTATATTTCCTTTAGAAATACCGAATGATTGTGCACATATCCGAGACAGATTCTAGTTAATACTTCCTTTTTTTCGATAGCCTGGAATAAAGTGCAGTCCCAAAGAATTAGAACAAGTTGAAAGACTGCTACAAAAAGCTCTTACAATATTCTGGAAGTAAAATTATATGTCCAAAAGAGTATTTTTGCAGTTAACTATAAAGACTTAAAGATAAGACATTGTAGATAGAAAAAAGTGCTCGTGATCTGATAAATTGGCGCGTCTATTATGAGGCATATAAAGCTGCGCATTCATCTCTACTCCATTCAATTCCTTATGTCCCATGACTGTTTCTTTTTCCATCCATTCAAGTCGAAAAACGAGGCACGTCATTCACGGAGACTTCAAATTTTGTTCTGAGACAAGGCTCAAAGTTGCAAAATTCTACCCATCCACTCCTCCTCTTCCCCTACGTGGAAGATTTCGAGTTTCATTTCTATCCTCGACGCGAGGTCTCAATGTAGGCAGATCCTCTGATGTGCCGCTAACCTCTAATCGAGTTCCCAAATTGGAATCGACTCATGACGTGTTGGATTTTGAGTTCGTTTGAATTCCAGAATTGTCATTCCGCTATGCCATTTTCCACCGGTTTTTAGAACGGACGATTGCTTTTTTCTTCCCGTGTTCCAAAAATTATTATAAAATCTTCGCAGTAAAACATTGTAGATAAAAAGATCATGTCATCTGAGAGATTCGCATCTATATTGCATATATAACAGTCACGCTTAACGAAGGGTTAAATAAAGAATCCAGGTGTAGGCGAATGAATTAACGATTCACGAAGGGTTAAATAAAGAATCCAGGTGTAGGGGAATGAATTAACGATTAACGAAGGGTTAAATAAAGAATCCAGGTGTAGGGGAATCAATTAACGATTAACGAAGGGTTAAATAAAGAATCCAGGTGTAGGGGAATGAATTAACGATTAGATTGTTAAAAAATTCTTTTATCGATCGTAATTAGATCTTAAATATAAAACAAAATACATTTTTTTTTCTACCATGATTCAATTTTAGTAACTGGATTGAACTTTTCCCCCCTTGAGAATAATATTTTCTAAGGGGATGAAAAAAAGCAGAAAAAGAGCAGTGAAAAAAAGTTGGAAATATTTCTTTCCAAAACTTTTGATATAAATACTTATCATATATTTTCAAACACAAAAAAAATCCTTTTTTTATTAATACACAGAGAATCGTTACATACCTTACAGAAAGAAAAAAAATATTGAAAGAGAGCAGTTTTTAAAAAAAATATTTCTGAAAAATATTCTCCTTCGAAATCATTTGCGGTTGTTTTTTCAAACATAAATCAAACTACGGCTGTCGGATATAATTAATATTTCTAGCGAATAATGGCTTCGAAAATTTTTCCAGTTTTCCAATATAATTACTTCGCTCAATGATTAAGTTTGAAAACCACCGCTTCGAGGGGAAAAAAACCCTCGTGTGAATCCAATTTATTAGGAAAGTTCTTGCTCTTGTTTCGGTGAATAATTAGAAAATTTAAATACGAAAGAAAATGATTTTTGGCGGGAAACTTACAAGTTCTACCAATACTAAAAACTCAATTTGGATCGTTAATGTTCTTTCTGTTTTTGTTCTGAGTGAAAATAGATTTTTAAATTTAATTACCGTCGTTGCTGTTATGTTTAATGCGTATAAATAAAGAAGAAAATAGAGAAACATCTTTTTTTCATGGAAGAACTAATTAAAAAGTTCGTCCTGTTTGCATGATAAAGCAAGAAACATTGTTTTTAATTAAATGAACACTCGGAGGTCAGTAAGGTTCTAGATAAATTATAGTTCTGAAAAGCGGTTTATTTTTTGATTTTGTAACCTCATCCCCTTATCTAAATTTCTCAAAAATCAAACATATTTTATGAGTTAAATGAATTTCGATTCAATGACTATATAAAAAAATAATAATAAATAATAATAAATAAATAAATAAATAATAACAACAACAACAACAACAACAACAACAACAATAATAATAATAATAATAATAATAATAATAATAATAATAATAATAATAATTGTTTAGTCTCGATTGCAATGACTTTCGATTCAATGACTATATAAAAAAAATAATAATATATAATAATAATAATAATAATAAATAAAAATAATAATAAATAATAATTGTTTAGTCTCGATTGCAGCGCCTTCCCCAAGTGGGTGGCGAAGAGATAAACCTAACAGTTCTAGCGAAGAGTTGCTGATAGCTGTACTCCAAAGCCTGTGCTCCTCTATTAAGCAGGAGACCATATTTACCTCCTACCAAGCGAGGTATTGTGAATTGCCTATATTTGTATCTGCTACTAAGCGAGAGTCTTAAAATGTGGTTTATTTAATCTGTTTGACGATTATATCATTAAATACCTACTGTTTAGCCAGAGTCTCTCTTTTGTTTTGTTGTTTATCTATGTTAAGTTTTAAAATAAATGATTGAAAAAGAAATATAGTCCATGTCCATTTTAATTAAAAAAGAGCTATCGCATACAATAATATATAAAAAAAGAGCCAGGATCTTTCCCTTGGCAAACATTTCTGACAGTAACAAGAATATATTTGGTTATATAAGTTGCAGAATTTTATTTCCCCCAACTCGTGTAAAAAGTAAAACTGAAATTTGAGCCTATAACATACTGTTACAAAGATGTAATGTCGCTTTCCTGCCTCGCTAGTCTTACAGTTGGGGAGGGAGTTTTACAGGGGTAAGCATGGAGTCACGGACAGCGGCAAGCCCTGGACCCCGACCTTGGCGACAAACTTGGTGACCATTTTGGCAACTTGGCGACAAATCGAAGATGCCCGAAAATGCTATTACATTCTCTATATTTCTATTAAGGGCTGAGATCTAGGCTTTTCCTGAAAATTCTATGTGTCGTCACGGCCTATCGGGGAGAGTATAAAAAGACCGCGCTTGAATCACGGTAGTGTTGTTGATCGACTGGAACGACTTTAGAGTTTCGTCTGCAATGCTGGAAAACCGGTGAGCTGAGCTCTATTGAAAGTGCTGTTACTGTCATTATTAGTGATTTGCCGACTGTTTGCGTTTCCAAATCTGAAAGTGCTGTTACTGTTATTAGTAGTGAATTGTTGTCTGTTTGTGCTGCCAATATGTGCAAGATCTATTGTTCCTGTTACCTGTGCTACGTGTTTTGCTGCATATTTGTGTATATACCTTCATTCTCCATTATCCTGCGTGTTGGACTTTTTACACTATACACCCACAGAACGATTTTTGTAACAATACCTAGTCCTATAGCCTACTCTCGAAATAAGAAAAAAGAAAGAAAAAGGAAACTTGTTAATTGGTTTTCACAGATTCAGACACGAGGTTATATCTTTCTTCATTTGGATCCAGTCTTATAAATCTAAGCTCCATGAGACAAGCTCCAGGTTTCCACAGATTCATATATGAGGTTATATCTTTCTTCATTTGGATCCAGTTTTATGAATCTCAGCTCTATGAGACAAGCTCCAGGTTTTCACAGATTCAGACATGAGGTCATATCTTTCTTCATTTGAATCCAGTTTTACAAAACTCAGCTCCATGAGACAAGCTCAAGGTTTTCACAGATTCAGACATGAGGTCATATCTTTCTTCATTTGGATCCAGTTTTACAAAACTCAGCTCCATGAGACAAGCTGAAGGATCGCATTTAAAGTTTCTTCCACTTGCCGAATAATTACGTGTAATTTTTAGCCATCCTTAAAAGTTAATGCAAAGTTATTAGAATGCTTGTTTCGTTTGTTTTGGCGATGAACCAATACCACTTTTAAAATATGGAATAAAATTTAAAACCAAAAATTATGTAAATGTTGTTAATTAGAGTCATTTGACTCTTAACTCTCTGAACCCTGCTAGAGGGAGAATTCCAATACTTCAAAAACTGAAGTAAATTCTCGTTCACGAAAACAGAATGAAATCCTTCCTTTCTTTATAGAAATTCCGGGAGGAAGTTTGGTCAGTTGTCAACAAAGAAATGAACAACTTTCTCCCGTAAAATTCATTCAGGCGCCCGAAACCGCCTGAGTCCAGCCTCTACCGAATAGGGCGTTTTGAGGCGGGATAGGGCTCATAGGGTTAAGCTAACCTAAGTCTTTAAAGTAAATAGTAAAACTTTCTTTGCATTCATGGATGGATGGGAGGGGGGAATATGACAGTAGGGGTACGCGAAACTAAATAACAAATCAAGGACTACGCGAGGGATGAAAGATTGGGAACCCCTGACATATACAGAACTAAGCAGACGACAGAGGATTTGGTCAAACATTTGATACAGAACTACAAATCTATATAATTATAATACTATAAAGCTCAAAACACAACGAGTTATATAAATGAAATTTTGTATTTGGTTTCGACATCATGATTTTAAATCATTATCAAGTATCGCAAATGAATTCAAAATGTCGAGATACGTATATGAAAACGATAGCCATAAATTCTCGAATTTCCATTTAAATTTTCTCTGAAATATACAGATATTCGTCGTAATCGGAAAAAAACGAAACGTCTTCATTTGAATATTCCCCCATTATATCGGGACGGTGTTTCGTTGTTTTTTCCGATTAATGCTTTGAGGTAGGCGCATTATTTCTTACGATGTCCGATCTTTTGATCATTTGGGCGGTTGGTTGAAACACCGCCTATTTTTTAAAATCACATTAATCGAGATAAAGTCGCAGCGATTCCTAGGATTTGCCTGAATAAAATTCATGCAGCAAAATGTTTAAAACTAAGGGGAAAAAATGATGATATTTTTATTTCCGCATTAAGGTACCTGCCTAGGTTCGGAGAAAAAATTTTAAAAAGCTTTCATAAAAAAAGACTTACAGAGCTAAATAACTAAAATAGGCTTGAATAGTCACAAATAGAAATAAAAATTCATATTTCATCAGTGGATTTTGAAAATAATAATTTTTTATCAAGAAATTTAATAAAAATTTCAATGTTAAGAAAAACAGTATAATTGAAAAAATATGGGATATGCTTAATTTTAATTTCGTATTCAAACTATCTAGAATGTAATAGACCGCAAGATAAAATTTGTTTTGATAAATAAATATTTTATGAACATTCAGAGTTAGCGCCATTGATTTTTCTCCAAAATGTTTTTTTTTCGCCTATGTTTTTGTTTTCGCTTATGTTTCGAGCATATTTACGGATCTTACTATGGTTTGGATTGAGGTCTCTTTTCATTGGCTCTCAGCGTCGCGTGACTTCGCTTGCTTCTGAATGATGTCATAGGAGCGCGCTTAGTTTGGATTTTGATTTTTGTCTTAGCTATTGCATCATGGAGAAATCAAAATTATCTTTATCTAGAATTCATCATTCCCTTTAGAGATATCCAAATAATCGTAATTAAAAGATAATTTTGGTTTTCTATGATACAATAGCTAAGAGAAAAATCGAAATCCAAACTAAGCGCGCTCCTATGACATCATTCAGAAGCAAGCGAAGTCACGTGAAGCTAAGAGCCAATGAAAAGCGACCTCAATCCAAACCATAGTAGGATCCGTAAATATGCATATTTCGATCTGAAAGTGACTGTGAAACATGATTAAATAAAGCTATCATAAAATCTGCGGTCTATTACACCCTCAATGGTTTTTGACACATGTGTACCAAATTTCAATGAATGTTACTGAATTGTTTTGGAGATATCACGTTAACGCCTTGGACTAATTTTAGTGAAATTTTAATTTTTCAGAAAACGCATTTAAAAAATATAATAACACATTATTTCAAATAAATATCAAAGAATAAGAATAAAAAAAGACTGTTTTAGAATCATAAAAGTTGTGGATTTATTTTCAGATCATAAAAAAAGATTTTTAAATTTTTCTTCGAAAAAATCGCTTTTTCCTTCTAGTCGGATACCTTAAGCATTGCTCTTTCATCGTGCCAAGTCAAAAAGCATTGTCTTCTCTGAATTTCAACTCGACCGGAAAAAAGGGATTTTATTGGGGAAGAAACTCCTTCCCGCCTACCGAGGGAAATTCACTTTTTCCCTCTTTTCTTTCGGAATCTTAAAGCACAGAGGCGATGCTTCGTGAAGAAGATCCATTGAGAAAATGCATCCGCGCTATCGAATAAATTGAAAAAGAATTCCGCATGTTTTGAGAGTAAAGCAAACTGTCTATATCCTACTTTCGCATATTTTCAAAGATCAGTAAATAACGCGAATGAATATTTTTAAAACAATGCTTCATTATCCCTTTTAGTGCTGACCGAACGTTTCGTACCTATTCGAAGAATGCTGGATCAATTTGATGAATCTGCTAAGGCTTGGTGAAAAGCTCATAAAAACAAAATAATGAATGATGTTTACAAAATTCAAAAAGGACATATACGAAACAAATGGAGGATAAATGAATGCTAAATGTATTTCAATATTTGTTGAAAATCATATGAATAACATGCATATAAAACACTGTGAAAAACAGAAAAATCAATTCTCTTTTACGAACTGTATTTGCACATAAGAAAAATCATCGTTTGGTCATAGCTTTATATAGATTACGGTCTCAAGAAAATGCCACGTGTCGTATTTTGTAATATTCCAACTAGCATGGAATATATAAAAAAGTTAAATCCATAAACAATTTTTAAATTCTTTTGCAAAGAAATTAAGGCATTTATAACGTTCTATAAATTTATTTCGAGAAAGAGTTCTTTCGCGATGCGAATAGTAAGGCGCTATCGCCTACGCAACGATATATCGTCGTTGACACTTTTCACAAGTGTTGCGAACGACGATATATCGTCGTTCGGGACAAAAAGGGTTAAAATTCCTAACTTAAATAATAAGTTTAAAATCTTATAGACAGAATATAACACTCTTATAGATTAGAATATCCTCCCTTCGTTATGAAAGTAGTGATAGTGTTCTGCTCTCCACTCTTAAACGTCGCATGCCGCATAGGAGTATATATAGTATCCGCACAAGAGTATAGTATGCCGCATAAGAGTATAGTATGCCGCATAAGAGTAGGGTAGACCGGGACTAGTTGGGCATAGGGGCACGTTGGGTCAGTCGGATTATTTTAAATATTTTCCGATAGATAGTGCTATTACTCCAACCAAGTATGTGCCATCCCCCCTCCCTTCTTTCCCGTAAAGGTCATTGGAATGGCAGCGTCTACTAACGAACTAGCTGGAATTTTCAAATTTTTGCCAAGGTGAGTAACTTTCCTTCCTTATAAATAATCTTCTTTTTCTATGTTTTTATATTACAAATTCCATTTTTACAAATAATATTCTGAAAGATAACTGTTCATAGTTACTGTAGGGCATGTTTGTTTAATTAAATATTTTAAAAGTAAATTCGTACACCCATCGGAAACAAAAATGGCGACATGGGGTAAGTTGGTCCACTTCGCATGGGGTACGTTCGGCCGGCTGCCCAACTTGCCCCGCAGAATGTTGATCCCGTGGAAATGGCGAGCGAATATGCCACGTAGTATCTCCAAAGCCTAATTGTAACGAATGAAGTCTCGAAATCAATTCATTTATGTAACCGTTCTCTCAATTTCTTGTATAATTATTCTTTTTTAATTTCTTCTATATTCAAAGGAAGAAAGTATTGATGATGGTCAAAATTTGCAAATTGAAATCATATCAAATATCCCATTGATATTGAAAGAAAATAATTACACTAAAATATTTTAAATTGAAATGAATATAGAATTTAAAGTTCAGTTTTAGTAATTTTTTTAAAGATTTTAAAATGTTCTTTTAATTATGAGATGGGATTACGCCGAATTAATATATGGCATGTCCATTATGAATAACTATAATGATTCAATGTTGCTATAAAATCAGTTGACTCTGCTACACTGTTTTTCATTATCTGCGATATATAAATATATCTGAATTTATGGGATGTGCACCAAATTTAAAATGCAAGATAATTGTTAGGAAAATCTAAGCTGATTCCATCTCCATTAAAAAAGTGCAAACCAGAATGCGCTGTTATTATTTTACGATGAATTTAAAAATTGTATCTCAGTTCTTGTTGAGTAAAAATGCACCAGATTTGTATCTATAACCTAACTGTGTTATTTAAATTAATATTATTGTTTATATTGTTTTTTGAATTAATATTATTTATATTATTCTTTAAATTAATATTATAATTTATATAATAATAATATTATTATTATTTATCTGTTTTAAATATAATAATATGGAAGAATTTTTTGCGATAATCACAACATGCTACTTTGTTTCTCTTACAGGGCTACCTGCTAAGATGGTTCGCCATTATGTTAGAAAATCAGATATAGAGGGAATGCTTCTTCTTAAGCAATGAAAGCTGCTGTTTTAGAAGTGAAGATGTAATGATAACAATTGTGATGATGAAGTCATTTAATTCTGTTTTCAACATAAAACTTATTAATTTTGTAGTTTCAATCTCTTGGTGTTTTTGCTTCACATAATTTTACAATTTTATAATTTTATGGCTTCATCATGGAATGGTGGATGAAAGAGATTTTACTTATATCTTGTGTTATCGTTCGCAGGAAATGAAAAATAAAATGTGATAAGATTTTTTTTATGTTTCTTCAATTCTACCTTACCAGAATATTAAATAAGTGATGCGGCTCAACTTACCCCGTAGTCGGGGCAAGTTGGGCCACGCGACTTGGTATCAGTTTCAGCTTTTAAATTAATATTAATAGCTAATATTTTGAAATGTTATTATGGTGAATTCTTCCTGAAGGTACACTGATAGTGTTAGCATTAAAAAAAATTTAAAATGTCGAATTGTAATTTTTAAAAAATTCTTAGAAGAAAAAACGCCCCAACTAGCCCCGGTCTACCCTATAGTTTGCCGCATAAGTGTATAGTTTGCCGCGTAAGTGTATAGTATCCTGCATAAGATTATAGTATGCCGCATAAGAGTATAGTTTGCCGCGTAAGAGTGTAATTTGAAGCGTAAGAATATAGTATGCCGTGTAAAAGTATAGCATATCGCATTCTGTATTTAGCTTCGTCATATAATGCAGAGAATCGAGTACACATTTTCGACGTTTTTTGTTGATCGATTATGTCCAAAATTAGATGAATATTTTCGATTTTGGTATGAAGACCATGTATCAAAATTCATTTTTCTAGCTTATTACGTTCACATGTACACGAATAGACAGACCGTCAACAAGTAATGGCGTTTTCTTGTTTTCCTGCGCGAATTTGGTTTAAGATTTCACACAAATCGACAATTCTGATGATAAAATCATATGCCAAATTTCATTCGTTTAGCATGTTGCGTATTTGAATTAATGTGTCTACATGTAATAGCACAAGCAGACAGACAAATAGACTTCCTTTCTACTGATTTCACCAATATTTATCAGAAGTCTACTCTTTTGGTGTAATGACCATATATGGGAGAGTGGGGTAAAACCAGGAACCCTTGATTCTGCAATATTAGTTCTTCTTTCTAGCGGGCAGATACTGAATTACACTCTACTAGCCAAGAAAAAGGAACAGACATAGTGGCGTATAGCAGCAGTTGAATTCACTGCTTCTGTGAAGGTTTATTTGTTTTAAGACGTCAGGTCTCTAACGTCCATTTGATTTGAAACTATCCTTACTTAAAAATCATTACACTTTTAATACCAATTTTAGTCCAGCTTATTATACATTTACTAAGGATGTATACCCTATCAAACAATAAGGATTTACTCCAATAATTCCTCCGTTCTATTTCGTTTTCTATAACCTCTGCACTCGGGGTAAAACCGGGTACTCCAAGTGGCGTAAGACCGGGACAATCAGTATTGATGATTCCTCCGATGAAGACGATAAAAACACATCAAACGTTGAATGTTTATATTTTAATGATGTATTTTTTAAATTTAAATAAAGAAGAAGGGTTAATCTAATGTTAAAAATGTCTTAGCTGTGACCACGAAAGCTGCAGTGGCGCGGAAAAATTTTGTAACTAATATTTTTAAATTGTCATATAAAAAAACAATTGCAACTTTTCTGCTGAAAATCAAGTTTTCCTTATTTTCCAAAACTTTAATATGTGCACACGGTTTTACCACACAAGTGGAGTAAAACCGGGTAGTTTGACTTTTTTTATATAAAAATCATTGATAAAAAAGTACGATGTACTCCGATAAACAATAAATATTTTAATAAACTTTGACAATCTCTCTGTTAAATATTTTAG
The DNA here is from genome assembly GCA_013235015.1 of Araneus ventricosus. Lineage (NCBI taxonomy): Eukaryota > Metazoa > Arthropoda > Arachnida > Araneae > Araneidae > Araneus > Araneus ventricosus. Next base: position 61,057 of record BGPR01007314.1, on the reverse strand, counting down.
CTACCGTAGGCCTTCGAACCTTAGCTAAACGGTTTTACCCCACTTTCAACAACCAAATTTCATTTGTCTAGCTGTTTACGTTTTTGAGTTGTCGTATTCACAGACAGGTAGATACAGGGTGTCCAACAAAGGACTCCCTCATTTTAAAATTAAATAACTCGGCAACGGAGATCGATAGAAAAACGAAACCAGTGATATGCTTAGTCTGAAAGCCGTAAAATTCTGATACAAAAGTTTCAAAATTAGTTATAAATGTTGCCGACAGGTGGCGCTGCAGGTTGTAATAGCTGTTCAGAATCCGATAAGAAATCTATAAACTGTCCTTGGCAAGCACGAAAAATGCCTAATTTGAATCGATTGTGATGTGATTGCAACGATTACTTGCAAATGACAGTTTATAGCTTTCTTCTCGAAATCTGAACTGTGATTACAACGCACAGCGCCACCTGTCGGCAACATTTATAACTAATTTTGAAACTTTTGTATCAGATTTTTACGGCTTTCAGACTAAGTATATCACTGGTTTCGTTCTTCTATCGATCTCCGTTTCCGAGTTATTTAATTTTAAAATGAGGGAGTCCTTTGTTGGACACCCTGTATAAAAACTATCTTTCGGCGGTGCGGCCTACAAGGAAATCTAAAAATGGTGAAGGTATGAGGCAAATAAAGTTAAATAAAAGTGTTTAAAAATATTTTTAAAGGTTTCATGGGAATCAGAAACGTGAAGACTCGTCAGCATCACGATGTCGAATATGTTGCGATTAGAATATTTGCCCTCTGCTTGCTTCGTGTACTAGAAAGTAAAAAACACTTGTGTGCGCACATTTTTCTTTCGCACTACGACTTGTGAGCATCACGATGTCGAATATTTTGACGATTAGAAGATTTTCTCTCTGCATGCTTCGTGTACTAGAAAGTAAAAAACACTTGTGTGCGCACATTGTTTCTTCGCACTAAGACTTGTGAACATCACGATGTCGAATAGTTTGACAATTAGAATATTTTCTCTCTCTATGCTTCCTGTACTAGAAAGTAAAAAAACACACTTGTCTGCGCACATTTTTTCTTCGTACTACACGCAGCATATCCTGTTTGAGGCTTTGTGCCAATAAACAATAACTCATTCCCTCTTCTCCCTAATTTAGTAAATGCTAAGTCTTAGTAAATACAGGATGTCCGAGAATTATTGGGCACATTAAAAAAGTTTGCAAATAATAACTAGAAATAGAAGCGTTGTCCCGATATTTCGTATTACTAACACGGCTAATGAAGTCCTGTTTCACAGCATTGTTTATTCCCAGAATCCGATATGATGGAGTTAGGTGCGGTCTGAAGTGTATGACAAAAATTCAATTAATTCAAAAATTCAATCGCGCCACCCGAACTTCAGAACTTGGTGCCTTGAATTTTTTCATGCGGGATCTTGTGGAAGACTGTATGGATCAGATGCCTTGCGCTAATATGCAGTAACTGAAGCACTGTATCACATCTGCTATTCATTTGATAGCTCCCCAGATGGACATACAACACCCAACAAAGGGATATCACATCCATATTTATTATCTTTTGCAGTTCTATATTGAGTTCGTAGAGATTTTTTGTTTCTGTATGTACTAGTTATTATTTAATATAATTTTGTAATGCGTCTAATAATTATCGGACAACATGATTATGCAACATTACAAAATCGGTGGCTGTCTAGTTACAATC